>JAPKLW010001773.1:0-22896 GCA_026898455.1 Plectranthus barbatus | reverse complement strand
TTCTTTTCTCCTGAATCTTCTATGTATGTGTTTCTTAAGGCCTCAGCAATGACATTTGCATCATCGGCCCTCTCGACTGTTTGGAGTCCACCGAGGAAACCGGAGTCTCAGAGATATCACTCATAGATCTAGTCGGAGGAACCTTCTAATTATGATCAAGATCACTTTTAGGTTCCTCATTGACATCATTGATCTCATGATTTCCCTGACTCAGTTCTTGGAGTGTCCTGCGCACTAGAGTAGCTTCATAAAAAACAACATGACATGTTATCCCCACAAGCTGGGTTGTCTTGTTGAATACCCTATATCCCTTATATGAAGGGTGTCCATATCCAAGGAACACTCCTTCATCAGCCTTGGGGCTGAAGGTATTCAACTTAAACTTCCCATTATTGTGAATATAACATGGAGAACCGAAAGCACGATGATGAGCTACAGAGGGCTTACGACCATTGTAAATCTCATAGGGAGTCTTGTGAAGCCGCGTGTTGAATGCACTTTTGCTTTGTGTATAGCAGGCTGTCATCAAGGCTTCTCCCCAGAATCCCTTTCCAATGTCAGTTTCAGCCATCATGGTTCTCACTGCTTCTTTGAGAGTCCTGTTCCTTCGCTCAGCTAGACCATTTTGCTGAGGAGTTCTTGGCGCAGACTTCTCATGACCAATTCATATCTCAGTGCAGAAGTCCATCAGAGGTCCATTGCAGAATTCAGTTCCATTATCCGATCTTATCCTCTTCACTTTTAATCCTTTTTCATTCTGAAGACGGTTGATCAGTTCTGGTAGATAGATTTTGACCTCATCCTTGGATTTGAGTAGCACCTCCCACGTATATCTTGAGTAGTCATCAACGACTACTAATGTATATATTCATTTTGCAATTGTGGGTGGGGTGACTTGACCAAACAGATCCATGTGGAGCTGCTCTAAAATTCTTTCTGTGCTTGCTGTAACTGGCCTGATCTTGAAGGAGGCTTTTGTCTGTTTCCCAAGCTGGCAAGCTTTACATACTCCTTCTTTCTAGAACTTCTTCTGTGGCAGTCCTTCAACCAGTTTATGCTTCGCTAGATGTCGAATCGAGTTGAAGTTCAGATGGCTGAGTCTCTCGTACCACAACCAGTTTAAGCCTTCTGAGGAGTTGATTGCTATGAGGCATGTTCCTCTTACTCCACTGGACCAATCTACATTGTATAGACCTCCTCTTCTGATTCCTCTGATTATAATCTTGTGTGACTCTTTGTCCAATATCTGACATTCAGACTTTTTAAATCTGACATTGTAGCCACTTTCACTCAGTTGACTTATACTGAGAAGATTGTGCTTTAGATTAGTGACCAAGGATACGTTCTGAATGATTATTCCATTGTGCTCCACGTATCCATTTCCAATCACTTGACCCGTGGCCTTGTTTCCAAAGCTGACTAATGCTCCTTCGTACCTTTCCAGGTCCTTGATCAAATCTTTATCTCCTGTCATGTGAGCCGAACAACCACTGTCTAATATCCAGGTTTTTGACTTCTTTAGCAGACTCATACCCTGCAACACAGAAGAGATTATTTAGGTCCCTGTATCCTTTTGGGTCCTGCAAAGTTAGTTATGTGGATCAAACCTTTTGGTATCCACACTTGTTTCACTCTCACAGTGTGTGAAACTAAATCACCCTTCTGATTATGAATAGTCTTTCTTCTAAATAGGTGTGTGCTGTGTGAATGCATGCTGTCTAGGGGTGTGATCTGTGAGCTCTTCCTGAAGTGATTATTTTGAGTGGAACTTTTCTCGGGTGTGTAGCCATCACATTCTTTTGAGTATAAAACTGTCTAGACTCTGGCCTCGAATAGATGTTCCCCCTATTCGAATGGTAACTATGATGAACATCGGTTCTATCTTAGCTTCTCGAATTAGTTTCCGATTGTCGAACTGACTTCCTTGCAACATATGTATGACGCTTAGTCGTTCTTGTTGGTAAGACTGGATTCCTTGCATAGGAAACATTTTGCTTGTCCAGTTTTGAGGGAAGGTCAACTTTCCTCTCAACAGTTTGCTTGTCCAATTTTCTAACTGTATTAGCATTCTGTTGAGATGCCAGTTCAATTTTTGACCAGGATTTGGTCTTAACATTCTGATTAAATAGCTTTTTGGAAATTTCCTTTCCCTTTTACAACAAAGGACCTGAACTAAGTCTTGGTTTGACAAAACCTAAATGAGTATCCTCAATTCCTAAGGTGGGATTATGATTGTTTGAAACTTCCTTTTTATGGTATTCCCTAAATCCAAGTTCGAATTTAACGGATGGAGATCTTTGAACACTTAGAATCTCACTCAAGGTTTTCGAGCTTCTTTTAAAAGAACAATTACATTAATCATGCTCGAGTTTCTTTAAAGAATCACGTTCTTCTGACACATTTTGAAAATCTTTAAACAATTTAACGTGTTCTTCTCGTATATAATTTAATTCCTCACTAAGTGACCTAGTTCTTTCTACTTCATTGGTCAAGACTGAAATTTCCAATTTCAGTGAGGCATTTTCACTAATTAGTGTGTCCTTAATTTCATGAAATTCTTGAATTTCTTTAATAATTTTCTCAAGTGAGTTATCCTCTGTACTTGAGTGACATGCTTCAGAATTTGTATCAAAATATAAGGATACACTAGGAGAGGATAGATTAGTGGTTACCAGGATTTTGCGGTTTGAGGCGCTTCCCTCTTTGTCAGTAACATCTGCATCTATATTAGCCAGCACTCTAACTTAGACAGTTCAGCTAATTATTGACACAATTTTACTTAGCAGTTTTTTTTTCAATACTTTTCACGTTAGCCAGCAGTTTGTTTTAACAGTTTTGCAGTTGTGAGCAGTTAACAGTTTATCTACTCCAACACTTAAGAGATAAGTGTTGAAGATTCCAAGCTATGCTTGAAAGCTGTAAAGTGCATAAGGAAATAAAACTGTAAATGACACAGGATATTTATAGTGGTTCGGAGCCTTAAGTCCTACGTCCACTTTTCGGATATCAGATCCGGTAATTTACTAAGTAATGAAAATACACTCCTCACGATCTATAGCCAGTTCCTGTAGAGACCTCCGTCTACAGCACAAAGGATCACTCGCCCAAGTAGCTGTACTTCACTCCTTTTTCAGTCCGTCGAAAGCTTTGCATCTTCTCTGTGGACTGGCTCGAAGCTGGACTGATGACAAACCTCCATTTTCCCTCTTCGGTAGGTTTGATGGTTGAGTTCTTCCCAGAACTTCCACTGTTTGGCTGTTGCCCGTGATAACCTACTCTCCCTTTGTAAGAGAAAGCTGCTATGTTCTTATTTGTAGAATAAGAACACCAATGAGGTAGATTAAGTCGGCTGACTTAATACTCGTGATCCCAGAATAACACGGTAAATCTCTGAAGATTCTATAAGCACAGAATGCTTCGTGTTCAATTAATGAACCACGATATAAATGCCTTCCCTCTAAAGAGTGTTTAATGCCTTGAGCTTTAACATCTGTGGAGAGGCTTGTGTGTCAGAGATTTGAATGTGTGAGATAGTTAAGCGATTTTGCACTGGATTTTTGGCAAATTGGCAAATGGTTTTTATGTCTCTGTAATTCCTGCTATTTGTAGGTGGAGACCCGGAAAATAGTCGGTAGAGACATGGAGAAGAATGTCCAATCATCGTCCATTGTTCTCTGTACAAAGTCGCTTTCTCCTCTGATATATCTGATGCGTCGACCTACTTTTCAGAGCAGCTTGTACTTGATGTGTCAAATGTTCAAACAATGTTGTACACCAGTCGCAACTGAGTAGTATCTGTCTTTTCTTATTGACTTCCTCAACGGTCTTCTGCGACTGCTCAACACTAGCCTCGTACGCATTCTTGAACGTGAAACTTTCTTGACTTGAAAACTGTGAGCGCCTCTCAATATGTTTTCTTCGAGTGTTCAAACATTGACAGGAAAGTAAACTGTCTGCGCAGTTTTCTTGACGTTGATCTGCTCTGCTTGTCTTCGCCTTGTATGCTTCGACAGTTATTTCGTCAGAATGGTGTCTTCTTCAAAACTGTTCCACAGTTTTGATGAAATCTTCCTTCCTAGACTATTACAACTCGATTATCGTATACAAGGATTACATGAGGTAATACTCTAAAATCTAGACTTTGGTATATAGTTTTGACACATCAAAACATCAAGTTAAGGTGGGATTACAACAGTAATACCTAACAATAACCAAACTATTTTAAATTATATAAATATATGATCGAAGTTTTTTTGACAGTTAAAAACTAACTTGATTCACCAAAATCTTATGGTATAACTATATTAAGCATGTAAATTTACACTGATGAAATTGTTATTTTTAATTGTAGTAATATAATAGTTTAAGTTACATATATTAAGCATGTAATTTTACATTGACGAAATTGTTAATATATACTTATATTATGTAAATAGCTGCAATAATATAACTATTAAAATTACATTTATTAAGCTTGTAAATTTGCATCAATCAAATTTTTAGTATATTTTTATATAAGTATATAGTTGCAGTAATATAACATTTGAAGTTACATATATTTAGCCTGTAAATTTGCATCAATAAAAAATATTAGTATATAATTATATTTAGTATATAGTTTCATTAGTATAACAATCGAAGTTACATATATTTAGCTTGTAAATTTGCATAAATCAAATTATTAATATATACTTATATTAAGTATATAGTTGCAGTAATATACAAATAATGTTACATTTAAGCCTGTAAATTTGCATCAATCAAATTATTAGTAATATATTATTTACTTTCGTTACGCTTTATGTACAATTAATGTTTGTTGGTCCTCGATCAGAGTTTTTGTATGCAGCGGAAGTATTAAATTAATGTTGCACGTATCTTGCTAAGGCCTTGACTTAGCAAGTGTTTATCGAATGTGTTTTAGCTCAAATATTCGTTAATCCAAATTGCAGTTTATACTACAACACTTGATGTGTTGAGTTTTAAAAATATGTATGTGCAGAATATAATGAAATAAGGCAGTAAAGACACAATGATTTTATAGTGGTTTGAACAACTGTTCTACGTCCACTCTTCAGTCCTCCGACTGAAAATTCACTAGAAGAATGAGTATAAGGTTAGGCGTGATCTCTAACGTTGAGCAGCTCCTTCGTCTGGTCAGCGCGCACCTTCAAGCACCCCGATCTCCAATCTTCAACCGGTGTCGCTCCGTAGAGTGAGGACAAAACTCCCTTGTCCTTGGACGTCGACAGCTCGGAGTTTTATAGTTCTTCTCGGAACCTATCCAGAGTAGAAAGAATCCCAAAATAACCTTGAAGCTTAGCTTTGCAGGTCTCGAGCTTTAGAGATGAAAGCTTGCGGAAAGCTTCTGTCAAAAACTTAGCTCGGATGAGTTCGCATAATGTAAAGAGAGTTTCTGATCTCTTTTGTTATCTTTGAATGTAGAAATTCGCTAACCTTTGAATCAAATAAGGATGACACCTATTTATAGGTGAAGATTCAAACGGATGTTTGAATCTTATCTGTTAGACTCAAATGGATTGCTCGCCTATCTGCGTTCTTCCTTTTTCTGCAGTGGACAGAGAATCTTCAAGTCTCCTCGTCTCCGATTGGCATAGCATCTATTTGTAGTCGTCTTTGTCAGAACGGATCCTTTGGTGTAGCTCTGAAACCTCCTTTTTGTATGATGATTGTTCTATCCTCTGATTCATCGGGTTTCCTTGTGATTTAGATTCGTCTGATTTACGACTCTGTAACTTCTCTAGATTGCTGAATGTCGTTTGTTGGCCGTTGGCTTGCGGCTGGTATCTCAACAGTTTGAGCTAAGACCTTCAATTTCTGCTGGAGTTAATTCTTCAGCATTCTTGTAGAGTTCCTCCACATTGCTGGCCTTTTCCTTCTTTAGCAGTCTTCAGCAATCAATCAAGTCTGCTGACTCCTTCAGCATCCTCGATTTTTTTTCTAATTCTATTACAACTCGAGTATGAATTCCTATACAGGACTTTTACAATCGACTCGATACTGAGTTGCAAGAGCTTTGATGCACCAAAATATATCAAACTATGACTATGAATCAATTACAACATAAGGGGTTTTATAATGTCTGTTGGTCCCAGATCAGAGTACGTATAAAGTGCAGCGGAAGTATTAAAACAGTTAAATACACTCTAATTGGCAGGAAGTTCAGTTTCTTGTCAACTCAGTTTATATGTGACAGTTTTAGAAATGCAGTTTACGTTATTGAGCAGTTTAGATTAACAGTTTTATAGTTATACGTTCAACACTTTAAGACAAGTGTTGACGGTTTCAAGAGATAATTGAAAACTGTAATATGCGCAAAGTAAATGAAAACTGTAAACGACACAGGTTATTTATAGTGGTTTGGAGCTTTAAGTCCTACGTCCACTCTTCGGATATCAGATCCGGTAATTCACTATGGTATGAAATACAATCCTCACGATCTATAGACAGTTGCTGTAGAGACCTCCATCCACAACACAATGGATCACTCGCCTACTTGGTTGTACTTCACTCCTTTTTTAGTTCGTCGAAGGCTCTGCGTCTTCTCTATAAATCGGAAGTCGTCGAAGTTGGACTGAGGACAAACCTCCCTTTTCCTTCTTCGGTAGAATGGATGGTTGAGTTCTTTGAGAGTCTTGTTCCTTCGCTCAGCGAGACCATTTTGCTGAAGAGTTCTTGGCGCAGACTTCTCATGACCAATTCCTATCTCAGCGCAGAAGTACATCAGAGGTCCATTGCAGAATTCAGTTCCATTATCCGATCTTATCATCTTCACTTTTAATCCTTTTTCATTCTGAAGACGGTTGATCAGTTCTGGTAGATAGATTTTGACCTCATCCTTGGATTTGAGCAGCACCACCCATGTATATCTTGAGTAGTCATCAACGACTACTAAAGTATATCTCCGCTTTCCAATTGTGAGTGGGGTGACTGGTCCAAATAGATCCATGTAAAGCAGCTCTAAAATCCTATCTGTGCTTGCTGTTACTGGCCTGATCTTGAAGGAGGCTTTTGTCTGTTTCCCGAGCTGGCGAGCTTTACACACTCCTTCTTTTTTGAACTTCTTCTGTGGCAGTCCTTCAACCAGTTTATGCTTCACTTGGTGTCGAATCGAGTCGAAGTTCAAATGACTTAGTCTCTTGTGCCACATCTAGTTTAAGCCTTCTGAGGAGTTGATTGCTATGAGGCATGTTCCTCTTACTCCACTGGACCAATCTACATTATATAGACCTCCTCTCCTGATTCCTCTGATAATAATCTTGTGTGACTTTTTGTCCAATATCTAACATTCTGACTTCTCAAATCTGACAATGTAGCCGCTTTCACTCAGTTGACTTATACTGAGAAGATTGTGCTTCAAATTTTTGACCAAGGATACATTCTGAATAATTATTCCATTGTGCTCCACGTATCCTTTTCCAATCACTTGACCCGTGGCCTTGTTTTTGAAGCTGACTAATGCTCCTTCGTATCTTTTCAGGTCCTTGATCAAACTTCTATCTCCTGTCTTATGAGCGGAACAACCGCTGTCGAATATCCAGGTTTTTGACTTCTTTAGCGGATTCGTGTCCTAGAACACATAAGAAATTATTTAGGTCCCTGTATCCTTTCAAGTCCTGCAAGGTCAGCTGTGTGAATACAACCTTTTGGTATCAACACTTGTTTCACTCTCACAGTGTGTGAAACTAAATTACCTTTCTGATTATGAATAATATTTCTTCTAAATAGGTGTGTGCTGTGTGAATGCATGTTGTCTAGGGGTGTGATCTGTGAGCTCTTCCTCAGGTGATTAACTGGGAAGGAGTTTTGAGAAACTTTTCTCGGGTGTGTAGCCATCACAGTTGTTTGGGAGTAACGTCGTTCAGACTCTGGCCTCGAATAGGTGTTCCCCCTATTCGGATTATAGGTATGATGAACCTCAGTTCTATCATAACTTCTCAGATTTGTTTCCGATTGTCGAACTAACTTCCTTGCAACATATGAATGTCGCTTAGTCGTTCTTGTTGGTAAAACTGGATTCTTTGCATAGGAAACATTTTGCTTATCCAGTTTTGAGGAAGGGTTTGTTTTCCTCTCGACAGTTTGCTTACTCAGTTTTCCAACAATGTTGGCATTCTGTTGAGATGCCAGTTAAGTTTTTGATCAGGATTTGGTCTTGCTATTCTGAATGACTGGCTTTTTGGAGGTTACCTTTCCCTTTTCCGACACAGGATCTGAACTGAGTCTTGCTTTGACAAAGCCTAGATGAGTATCCTCAGTTCCTAGGGTGGAATGTTTGTTCGAAATTTCATTTTTATGATATTCCCTAAATCCAAGTCCAATTTTTTGGATGGGGATCTTTGGACACTTAGAATTTCACTCAAGGTTTTCGAGCTTCTTTTAAAAGAACAGTTACATCTAGCATGCTCGAGTTTCTTTAAAGAATCACGTTCTTCTGACACAGTTTGAAAATCCTTAAACTGTTTAACATGTTCTTCTCTAATATAATTTAATTCCTCACTAAGTGACCTAATCTTTTCTACTTCATTAGTTAAGACTGAAATTTTTGATTTTAGTGATGCATTTTCACTAATAAGTGTGTCTTTAATTTCTTGAATTTTTTGAATTTCCCTAACAATTTTCTCAAGTGAAGTATCCTCTGTACTAGAATGACATGCTTCAGAATATGCATCAAAGTGTAAGGATACGCTAGGTGAGGGCAGATTAGTTGTTACCAGGATTTCACGGTTTGAGGCGCTTTCTTCATCGTCAGTAAAGTCTCCATCAATGGCTGCCATGAAAGCAAGAAATGCTTCCTCATCTTTCTCATCCTCAAACATGTAATATCCATCATCTGGTCTGGTACATCTAGTACTTCAGTTCTGGTGAGTATTGCTTGGGCGACAACTTTGGATGCTCTTTTCTCGAACAACTTCTTCAATCTGTCTCTCTCTTCCTGAGAGACTAGAGGGCATTCATACTTCAAGTGGTCAGGAGAGTTGCACTCGTAGCATGTGCGTAGTTCTCTTTTGATGAACCTTTGCTCACTGGACTGAGCTTTCTCAAGGAGTGTGGTCAGATTCCTCAACTGTTCCTCTAGTTTGGCAACGGACAGTTCAATTTCTGTCTTCTGAACTATGTTGGTGGCGTCCTTTGCTGTTGATTGATGTGCAGTTTTCTCAAAGTAGACTGGTCTTTTTGAGCGCCTTTGGAAATCTCTCTTTACAAAAAAGGCTGCATCACCATCAGCTGTCGAATTTGGAGTTCGAGCAGCTTCATTTCTGTTCACCATCTGGATGTCCCATTCATGGGCTTGGAGTTCGGCGAACAGTTCTTTGGTGGACATTTTGGAGAGATCCATGGTCTTCAAACTGGTGGTTTTAACAAACCAATCCTCCTTCGGCAGTCTAGACAGAATTTTGGCATTCATATCTGCCACTTGCTCTTCTCTTCCAAGATTTTCATCTCGCTGACAATGGTGTTGAACCTTTCTTCCATGGATTTGATTGATTCACTAGGTAGCATCTAGAAAGATTTGTATTTTTCCACGAAAACCTGCTTCTTGTTGCGCTTCATTGCCTCTGTCTCCTTTGTGAGGTCGTTGATCCAATCCCAAAGTTCCTTGGCCGTATTGTGCTCCACGGCTGCGTGTATGAGGTAATCTGGAAGGGATTGTATAATCATATCCTGCGCGATGTGATCAATCTGGTGCCGTTTCCTGTCCTCATGTGTCTAGTCCTCCATAGGTTTATCTATCATTTCAATACCGCCTGGACCATCTCCTGTGGCAAGGGTGACTTTTGTTATATGAATTTTTAGAGGTCCCTTCGTTAGAACCTCGTCCATCTCTGGATGTTGAGCTCTCAACTGAATGGACATCTCTTCTTCCATACTTCGAACTTCTCTGGATTGTACTTGGGAAGACTTGAGTAGTTCATCAATATGCTCTAAAGGTTATCTGCTCGCTAATCACACTTAAACAAACAGTTAGAGTGTAAGGAAGTACGGATCTGGTTTAAGCGACTCAAAACAGGACAGTCTAGAAAGACCGACCTGGGCTGATACCACTTGTTGGTTCCAGATCAGAGTACGTGTAATATGTAGTGGAAGTAATAATTATGAAAAACTCGCACTCTAACTTTGATAGTTCAGCTAATTATTAACACAATTTTTACTTAACAGTTAATTAATACTATTCACGTTAGCCAACAATTTGTTTTAACAGATTTGTAGTTGTGAGCAGTTAACAATTTATGTACTTCAACACATAAGATACAAGTGTTGAAGATTCCTAGTTATGCTAGAAAACTGTAAAGTGCGTAAATAAATGAAACTGTAAACGACACAGGATATTTATAGTGGTTCGGAGCCTTAAGTCCTACGTTCACTCTTCGGATATCAGATCCGGTAATTCACTAAGTAATGATAGTACACTCCTCATGATCTATAGCAAATTGCTGTAGAGACCTCCGTATGCAGCACAAAGGATCACTCGCCCAGGCAGTTGTACTTCACTCCTTCTTCAGTATATCGAAGGCTCTACATCTTCTCTATAGACCAGCTCGAAGCTGGACTGAGGACAAACCTCCCTTTTCCCTCTTCGGTAGGTTGGATGGTTGAGTTCTTCCCAGAACGTCAGCGGTTTGGCAGTTGCCCGTGATAACCTACTCACCCTTTGTAAGAGCAGGCTGCTATGTTCTTATTCGTAGAATAAGAACACCAATAAGGTAGATTAAGTCAGCTAACCTAATCCTCGTGTTCCCTAGGTAACACGGTAAATCTCCAAAGATTCTGTAAGCACAGAATGCTTCGTGTTCAATAAATGAATCACGATATAAATGCCTTTTCTCTGAAGATTGTTTAATGCTTTGAGCTCTAACTTCTGTGGAGAGGCTTGTATGTCGGAGATTTGAATGTGTGAGATAGTTAAGCGATTTAGCACTGGAATTTGACAAAGGTTTTTATGCCTCTATAGTTCCAGCTATTTATAGGTTGAGACCCAGAAAATAGCCTGTAGAGACATAGATAAGAATGTCCAATCATCGTCCATTCTTCTCTGTGTAAAGTCGCTTTCTCCTCTGATATCTCTGTTGCGTCGACCTACTTTTCAGAGCAGCTTGTACTTGATGTGTCAGACATTAAAACAACGTTGTACACCAGTCGCAACTGAGTAATATCTGTCTTTTCTTGTTGACTTCCTCAACGGTCTTCTGCGACTGCTCGACACAAGCCTTGAACTCATTCTTGAACGTGAAACTGTCTTGACTTGAAAACTGTGAGCGCCTCTCAATCAGTTTTCTTCGAGTGTTCTGACATTGGCAGGGAAGAAACTGTCTGCGCTATTTTTGTGACTTGATCTGCTATACTTATCTTCGCCTTGTATGCTTTGACAGTTATTTCATCAAAATGATGTATTCATCAAAATTGCTTCACTGTTCTGACGATATCTTCCTTCCTAGACTATTACAACTCGATTATCCTACACAAGGATTACATGAGGTAATACTCTATAACCTAGACTTTGGTATATAGTTTTGACACATCAAAACATCAATTTAAGGTGGGATTACACAGTAATACCTAACAAGGAGGAGATTCTCTCTCTGAGTGAGACGGACTTTTAAGATCCACAATAGGCACTGTCCTGTCCCCTGTATTTCCCTCATGACCTTCAACCTGCTTTCTTACTCCTCTCTCTTTCGTCCTCCAACGTGCGAGTTAGTACTAAACACCTTCTTTTCTTATTTGCCGTTTGTGTCAAGATAGATTATGTTTGTACCGGTCTCTTAGTAGCAGCTTTTGAATTGCACTCTTCAATAACATTCACCTCTAGATCTTCATCATCTCCCTGTTGATGTTCACGATCACCTCCTTTCATTGCTTTCCAATGGATCTTATCACTGTGAGGTAAGAAATCGGATGGGACTAGGCATTCACCATCTTCCCTGAGACCGATCAGTTGCTCAATCAAGTATCTTATTTTTAATCCTAAACCAGCTCCGGATTTGAATCTGTTGGTCTCTCGAATGGTCCCATTCTTTCTAGCATTCTCAAGAATACGCCTAAAATTGAATTTAGCCCAGTTTCCACCTGGATGATAGCCGCGTGAAGCACACACAATTAGCACGTTAAATTTCTCTTTTCTAATTCGCTCAAGTGGATATCATCTACTCAATTGAAGGGTACCAATAGCTAGGTTACTCAAAAGTCGTTGATTTTCATCTATCTAGGCAATGAATCGTAAACTAAGCTTTAAATGCAAACAATCAATTATTAAACAAATTGCTAACTTCTCCAATCATGTAATTCAATCAATGGTTTAGGTAGATAAAGATAACAAATCCAACAATCTTAGAAGATAGTGAGTGTTTGTAAACTTCAATTGTTCCGAATTAAACCAAGTTATGTTGCAAACGAATTTTAATTCCTATGAGGTTGAGCAACCGACTCTAATGTCGCTAGTCACTTGCTACGGATAACTAGCGGTAGATGACACTAGGAATTGCAAACAACTACGTTATTAACTCCTAGGCCACTCCCAATCGACCGTCAATTATCGCCTTACAATCCTAGCACCGCACATGGATTGGAACTAGAATTATAAGATTATGCACTTATCACGACGATTTTGTCCACGTGTTGGCTGCAACGTTCACGTCAACTACCTAAAGGCTGACTATTACCTACACCTAATAGGCAAGAAGCAAGCTCAAGTGCAAATCAACCCCTCACAGGAAAGTAAACAAGCATAATCAATTCAATCCATCACAATATCCATTATACAACTCTCACTAATGAAATTAGTTCTCCATACCTTGAATTAAATACAAAGCAAATAGGAAATTGAAAGAATTCATAACAAAACTCAAGGTCAACGATTGATCTTCCTTAGTTGCCTTCTTTGAATCCAATCTGCCTCCCTTCCTTCTTCAATCTTCACCAAATGGATGGAATGTGGCTTGATTCACCTTGATTTTGGTTGGGGAGAAGTTTGGAGATGAATCTAGGGAAAAGTATCGTGACGGTTATTCCAATTTTGACAGAAAGCTCTTCAATTAACTGATTTTCCCCCTTTTATAGACGAGCAAATAGGGCCTCGGATCGCCCGAGCCAACCATGGATCGCCCGAGCCTTCCTGGAAACTGTGGAGAACCTGGGAAACCCTTTCTAGCTCGGCCGAGCCAGAACCGTTCGACCAAGCCTGCACTGCTCGGTCGAGCAAGCCCTCTGTCCGGCTCAGCTCGACCGAGCCTGCTTCGCTCGGCCGGGCGACTCCTCCAAGCCCTTGAAACTCTCCTTTCGCTCCGTTCGGACGAACCTAACCTCCTTGGACTTCAACTCGGACGATTTTCCTCCAAAACTCCACCAAATATGCCATAATATGCTCAAAACACGTCCTACAATATTTCAAACATGAAAACACGAAAACAAGACAAAAGAACAACGAAAACATATGATATGAGGGTAAAATGGCCACAAACATGCACGCTCACACATCGAAAAATAGGTCATTTTACACACATATCACTGGACTATCATCCGATACCATCATAACAGTGTATTTAGGCTGACTTAGTTCAGAAAATGATCCTGCATCGCAGTCTGCATCGCAGTTGAGCATCCTAAGTGTGATCTCACTCAGAGTCATGTAAAGAGGCCTCAATTCGGAAACCCTTGTTGACAAGTGGAATCTGTCTTTATGCTTGGGTTTCTTCCAAACATTCCAATGTCTTTCCTTTGCTCCATCATCATTCTTCAAGTAGCTGGTGACGTTTTCACCATTTTTATGTAGGCGAAAGAATTCGACAATAGTATCAACACTTATAACCATATGAATATTGTTGACCTTGGTTTTGAAGAATTTTCCACTTCTATCAATAATAGCATTCTCGTAGAATTCGGCAACGCGGTGAGGCTTGAATCTATAAGGAAGTAAATTTAGAAACAGTACTAGCTTTTCTTTGTTCAGCTTGTCGTAAAGTCTCTCATCAGAACACAAGTAATCAAGTTCTTTCCGATTTAGAATCTTTTTTTTAAAGACTTGACTTACCCGGATGTCCTTGTCGGAGAGATCGGCAGCATCCACTATATCATTTGATAGGCGCTTAAGTTCCTTATGAGTGCGTCCTTGAGCAGTAGTGCCTATTCTTGATCTCATAGACGCGCTCGAACCTTTGCCCGACAAAATCTTTCTCTTGCCCATAATATTGAAGAACAATGTGACTAGGATGAGAATCCAAGATGAAGAGCAGAACGGTTTCGAAAAACGGCGATTGCAGATTCCAAAATAGGGTGATGAGTGATCGTGGATGGTTTAATCGAGGTTTGGATGCAGTTAGATCCACGACTGAGATGAAATTCCACCTTATGCAATCTTCGGCTATGATGAGGGCTGACGTAGACAGCGTCTGTTCCTATACTGTTCCTAATACGCCATGATTCTGCTTTCTTTTAGACTTTTGCGTCCAACTGTCTTCATAAAAAATTCACATCTTCTTCTAGAGGTGAGGGACATTTTTTTCTTTGAACTTTATGGTGGAAAACCGTTGTGACAGTTTTTAACTGTCAAGCAGGAAGACTAGTAACTCATCAAAACTGTTATGACAGTTCGGCGATATCATGACTCCGTGCGTCTTCAAACCAACATTCTGAAGGGCCGTGGTCTTGAATCATGACCTTATCACCGATCTCTGCATTCTTCAGCGTACAGTCTGCTCATCCACTTATCCATAAGCGGTTGATCCATGTGAGTATCAGATAATCAATACTGACATCTTAGATCTTGAACTTGATTGTGAAGCGTCATATCAGCATTTATGAACCGTCTCCTGTCTTGGATCGTGGCAGAAGATGGTGTCTATAAATACCTTCTTCTTGCAAATAAGAGAGTGCTCTCAACCCATCTTTTCATACAATCCTTGAAATAACTTCTTCCTTCAAGAAAATGGCAATTCTTGCTCAAATAAAGATACTAAGGGGTAAAATCTTTAACCCGACTGGGTTGTTGGTGGAGTACTGGGAGACGCATATCCACAACACTGTCATGAGTGATCTGAGGGCTAATCATCTTTTGTCCTTTGTGACTTGTCAGCCTTGCAAATTTAATGATACGGTTCTGAGTGATATTGCTGACGAGTGCTATGTGGCAGAGGGTAATGAGATACATGCCTTCTTCCATGAGCGGAAGATATGCTGGTCGCCAGAGTTTTTCTCTCTCAGTTTTGGACTGCCTTATGGTATGAGGCCTTTGATGGACTATCGAAAAGACGAGACAACCCCATAGTGGTACGCATGGCAGAAATGAAGAGAAACACCCGTAGACTTCCATCCAACAGTTTCTTCGAGTCACTTGGCGCCTCGATATCGAGTGATATTTGATATTATCAATCAAATAATGGTTGGAAATCCTTCATGGGTTACGGACTTCTCCCCGCTGGTGTGGAAAGCGATGAGGGCCTTTGATGACGAAGCTGAAGTTGACTGGGCCTCCTTTGTCTTTGATCGAGTGAGAAATGCCATTGAAAATCTACCAGCTCTCCCTGTTCCTTATGGATTGCCCCCGAGTTGGCTTATTGAGCATCAGTTTCCAGAGTACGCTCGAGGTGGCTGGTCCAACATCTTAGATTCTGATTTCTATTCGCCACGACGTTTTTCTATCGGCTGATCTCCTCTGCCTTCTTTTGAATCATTTCTTCTGCAGTTTAGTGGTTGTAGACTTGGGGTGAACTGTCCCCCTCTTTGATATTTCAGATATTGTAACATTTACCTCTTATCATTTAATGAAATGTCATTTCCTTATAGATCATCTGGAGACACAGTTTCTACCATTAGAGAAGCTTTCTGAACTGTACTCATACTTCTCTCTTGGACATCACAGTTCGCTTATGATCCTTGGAGTATTCTACATTCTTTGTGAATCTTTCCCTTAGGATATGATTTTTAGTCTGAAATCCGTACTCCTACAATTTATCTTCTTTGCAGACTCTGACCCCTTTAGACTTTAGTAGATTTCAGACCTATTTGCCACATGTTCCTTTGTGGGTGGCTTACCGTAGTTGTTGGGCATTGAATGCTTGCCTATCGACGTCAGATTTCATGTCATGATAAGTCGTATCATTGAGATGCTTGATATCCTCCTCGAACATTGCAAAGGAGCATCTATAAAAATCTTCATCAGCATCCTTGATGATTTACCCATCTAATATCCTTTCACTGAGTATTGACTAGAAAAATTTTAAGAGATATATGGCTTTACCTTCTCCTCCTCCCTCTCCTTCAGCTCTCATGATACCCAACATCGTGGAAGAGATTGGAAAGATCTCCATTCGGAGAAATAAAAT
Organism: Plectranthus barbatus; assembly: GCA_026898455.1. Classification (NCBI taxonomy): domain Eukaryota; kingdom Viridiplantae; phylum Streptophyta; class Magnoliopsida; order Lamiales; family Lamiaceae; genus Plectranthus; species Plectranthus barbatus. Next base: position 6,556 of record JAPKLW010001773.1, on the reverse strand, counting down.
ACTTGATAGAATAGAGATTCAAGCATATCATTGGAGAGCTCAATGTATCGATCAATGGTTGATGGGTCTTCTGAGAGCCAGTGGATTGGCCAGATTTGTAATAATTGAGCCTCATTGGTTCCATGAAGAGTTGCTCAGAATGTTTGCATACTACTCCACCGTTACCGACGATGAGATTTTCTGTAATCTTAATGGAAGAGAGTTCCGCTGGACTGCAGATCATTTTGCAGCGGAGTTTGGACTATTTCGTCATGGTAGAAGAATGTCTATCAAGTCTTATTAAAACGAAGTGACATCACCAGAGTGGTCCAAATGGCTGGAATGGAGAGAGGGAAACATCTGTTTTCATCCGACTGCTCCAAGTGAATACCTCAGGCCTAACTACAAGTTGTTCTTCGATATAATTAACCAGATGGTTGTCTGCAATCCTCCTAAAAAAACTAACTTCACGCCACCTGTCTGGAAGGCGAGATGGCGTTTGAACAACAAGGAGAGGTTGAATGGGAAGAGTTTATCTTTGATCGCCTGAAGATGGCCCTTCAAAATCTGTCAGAGGTTACTGTCCCTTATGGCATGCAGTTGAGCTGGCTCCTGGAGATGAGTATTCCTTATCTCAAGGATGGTCCTTCAAGTCTGGTTGGAACTGATTACTACTCTTCACGTCCGATCAACTGGGCACTTATCCCTTGATAGACAAACAATGTTATCAGTTAATGTACAAGTTTCTTTTGTGTCAGTTGTCAAACTGTAAGGATGACTTGTCTCCTTGTATCCATTTCAATGAATGAGCTCTTATTTTCTTTGTGTCTACGACAAGCTACAACAATAACAAACTGTAACTGACTTAATCACCATCTTTAACATGTACAATTTGACATCTTGCAATATTCAATTATCATCTCCTTCTCTCGAGATTCCATCAAACTCTAGAAGACCTAGTTTGATGCATAGCTCTTTCAAACGAGCCTCAGGTAGCGGTTTAGTGAAGATATCCGCTAGCTGGTCTTCAGTTCTAATATATTCCACTGAGACATCCTCCTTTTCAACATGATCTTGGATGAAATGATGACGAATATCAATGTGCTTCGTCCTAGAATGTAGAACTGGATTCTTCAAAATTAAATCTGCATTGTTGCTATCGCAGTAGATAGGAACACATCCTGTGTCTATTCCATAATCCCTCATCTGCTACTTCATCCAAAGCACTTGAGCACAACAGTTGGCTGCTGCTACATACTCTGCCATCGTGGTCGATGTAGCCACATAATGTTGTTTCTTGCTGAACCAGCTGATTAGTTTATGTTCTAAAAACTGACATGTTTCACTTGTGCTCTTTCTGTCAATTCTGCAGCCTCCAAAATCTGAATCAAAGAATCCATTCAACATGATTCCATCAGTTTTGGGATACCAGATACCTACAGACTCTGTACTCTTGAGGTATCTTACAACTCTATTTGCTCATTCCATGTGTGACTTCTTAGGATTCGCCTGAAATTTTGCACATACACCCACTGCATTAGATATATCAGGTTGGCTGGCAGTTAGATACAGTAGAGACCCAATTATTCCTCTGTAAGCTGTTTGATTGATATGTTCTCCTTCTTCATCGAGTGTGATCTGAGAACTGATGCTCAGAGGAATCCTTAGTGACTTTGTCTTCTCCGGACAAAATATGTTGATAAGGTCTTGAGTGTACTTCTTCTGACTTATGAAGATCCCCTCATCAGACTAATCAACTTGCAAACCAAGAAAGTATATCATTTTGCCCATCATACTCATCTGGAATTTATTCTGCATCAGCTGGGCAAACTTCTCACATAACTTGGTATTTTTGCTTCCGAAGATGATATCGTCTACATAGATCTGAACAAGTAGGATGTCCTCTCCATCCTTTATCTTGAATAGTGTTCGATCTATAACACCCTTTTCAAATCCACTTTTGAGCAGAAACTGTGAGAGAGTTTCGTACCATGCTCTTGGTGCTTGCTTTAATCCATATAAAGCTTTTCTCAGCTTGTAGACTTGATTTCCTTGCTCGAAACCTGGGGGTTGTTCGACGTAGATTTACTCCTTTAATTTGCCGTTGAGGAAAGCACTCTTCACATCTATCTGAAGAACTGTGAAGTTGTGGTAGGCTGCATACGCCAGGAATAGCCGAATAGCTTCCAGTCTGGCGACTGGTGTGAATGTCTCATCGAAGTCTATCCCTTTGCAACCAATCTTGCTTTATTTCGAACGATGGTACCGGTCTCATCTCTTTTATTCTTGAAGACCCACTTGGTACCAATCACAGACTAATGTGTGGGTCAATCCACCAGATACCACACATTATTGCGAGTGAACTCATTTAGTTCTTCTTGCATCACATTTATTCAGTCTGTTGATTGAAGAGCTTCTGTGATCTTCACTGGTTCGATCTGAGATAAGAAGCAGGACATCAGTGTTGTGCCTTGTCTGGTTCGAACAGGATTTCCAATATCATCGAGGATGGCTTCTTTAGGATGATCTCTTAGTCAACTAGGCTTCTTCACAGGTGCGACTTCAGCACGAGCATTTTAGATCTCAGAACCTTCCGGGTGTTCCTCTTGAGATGGTTCAGTACCATATTTTGGAATTGTTTCTTCTTCTTCTTCTTCTTCTTCTTCTTCTTCTTCTGCTTCTTCAGAAACTCCTTTATCTTCTTGTTCTGGAACTGTATTCTGATTACCATCTGGATTCTGAACAGTAGTCGGCTTGCCAGCTTATTCTGCTTCCTTAGCATCCTCAAGGTTAACTTCCTTCGAATCAGCTTGCTCTGCTTCTAAGACTGCTCTTTGTGCTTCAGGGGATTCTTTTCACCTGAATCTTTGGTGTTTATGTCTTTAAGTCCTCAACGATGGCATTTGCATTATCGGCCCTCTCGGCTGCTTGGAGTTCAGCCGAGGCAACTGGAGCCTCAGGGATATCATTCATAGATCTAATCAGAGGAACTGTTTGATTATGATCAAGATCACGCTTGGGTTCCTCATTGACATCCCTGATCTCATGATTCCCTAGACTCAGTTCTTGAAATGTCCTGCGCACTAAAGTAGCTTCATAAGAAACAACATGACATGTTATTTCCACAAGCTGAGTTATCTTGTTGAATACCCTATATCCCTTATATGAAGGATGTCCATACTCGAGGAACACACCTTCATCAGCCTTTGGGCTGAAGGTATTCAACTTAAACTTCCCATTATTGAGAATATAACATGGAGAACTGAAAGCACGAAGATGAGCTATAGAAGGCTTACGACCATTGTAGATCTCATAGGGTGTCTTGTGCAGCCGCGAGTTGAATGCACTTCTATTCTGTGTGTAGCAGGCTGTCATCAAGGCTTCTCCACAAAATCCTTTTCCAAGGTCGGTATCGGCCATCATGGTTGTCACTGCTTCTTTGAGTGTTATGTTTCTTTGCTCAGCAAGGCAATTTTGTTGAGGAGTTCTTGGATCAGACTTCTCATGTCCGATTCCAATTTCAGCACAGAAATCCATTGCAAAACTCTGTCCCATTGTCTGATCTTATCCTCTTGACTTTCACTCCTTTGTCATTCTGAAGGCGTGTGATAAGTTCTGGTAGCTGAACTTTGACTTCGTCCTTGGATTTGAGCAGCACCACCCACGTGTATCTTGAGTAATCATCAACAACCACCAATGTGTATCTTCTTTTACCGATTGTGGGTGGGGTAACTGGACCAAACAAATCCTTGTGGAGCAGTTCCAAGATCCTTTCAGTGCTTGCTATAACTGGTATGTTCTTGAAGGAGGCTTTCATCTATTTACCGAGCTGGCATGATTTACACACTTCTTCTTTCTGGAACTTCTTCTGTGGCAGTCCTTCAACTAGATTATGCCTCGCCAGATGTCAGATAGAGTTGAAATTCAGATGGCTGAGTCTCTTGTGCCACAACCAGTTTATTCCTTCTGAGGAACTTAGTGCTATGAGGCATGTCCCTCTTTGTCCACTAGACCAATCTACAATGTAGAGACCTTCTCTTTTGATCCCTCTGATTATGGTCTTGTGCGTCACTTTGTCTATTATATGGCATTCTGATTCTTCAAATCAGACAATATAGTCATTCTCACTCAGTTGGCTTATACTAAGAAGATTGTGCTTCAGATTGGTGACCAAGGATACGTTCTGAATGATAATTCCGTTATGCTTCACGCATCCTTTTCCAATCACTTGTCCCGTGGCCTTGTTCCCAAAGCTGACTGATGCTCCTTCGTACATCTTAGGGTTCTTGATTAGATCATTTTCTCCTGTCATGTGAGCCGAGCATCGGCTGTCTAAAATCCTTGTTCTTGTCTTCTTTCGGGAACTTGGCCTCTGCAACACAAAAAAATTATTTAGGTCCCCATATCTTTTCGGGTCCTTCAAGTTCAATCATGTGGATCCAACCTTTTGGTATCCACACTTGTTTCACTCTTATAGTTCGTGAAACTAAATCACTTTTCTGTTATTTATCTACCTCTCTTATAGGGGGTGTGTGTTGTTTGAATACATGTTATGTAAAATTGTGGTGTGTGAACTCTTCCTAAAGCGACTGTTCTGGAAAGAGTCTCGAGAAACTGTTCTCGGGTGTGTAGCCATCACAATCTTTTGAGAGTAGAGTTGTCTGGACTCAGGCCTTGAATAGGTGTTCCCCCTTTTCGGATGACTGTTCTGATAGAACTGTGGTCTATCATGACTTCTCGAATTTCTATCCGGTTGTCGAACAGACTTCTTGCAACATATACATGTTGCTTAGTCATTCTTGTTGATAAAACTGGATTCCTTGCATATGGGACACTATGCTTGTCCAGTTTTGAGGAAGAGTCATTTCTCCTCTCGATAGTTGGTTTAGACAGTTTTGGAACTATGTCATCATACTGTCGAGGTGCCACTTTAGGGTCAGTTTTTGACCAGCATCTCGTCTTGACACCTTGCTTTACTAGTTCTTTGAGAATGTCATTTCCTTTTCCAACCACATGACCTAGACTAAGATTGGCTTTGACAAAGCACAAGGGTGTTTTCTTAGTCCTATATGTGAATGCATGCTTGTTCATAGATGTTTCATATTGAGGTTCTGAAAAATGGATTCCTCGTTTATCAAAATATTGTTTTTGAACATTCAAAATTTCATCTAATTTCTTAGAACTCTTTTTGAAAGAACATTCGCATTTGACGGGTTCGGTTTTCTTCAAGGAATCACATTCTTTTGAAATATTTTCAAAATTTTTAAGAAGTTTTGAATGTTCCTCCTTTAGTTTTTCTAGTTCCTCACTGATTGACCTCGTTCTTTCGATTTCATTGGTCAAAACTAAAATTTTTGATTTCAGTGAGGCATTTTTACCAATCACTTTATATTTAATTTCATGAAAAATTTCAAATTCTTTGATAATATTTTTAAAAGTGATGTCTTCAGAGCTTGAATGACATGGTTCAGAATTATCATCAAAGCAAATAGATGTACTAGATGAGGGCAGATTAGTTGTTACCAGAATTTTGCAGTTTGAAGCGCTTTCTTCTTCGTCATCGGTAACGTCTCCATCAATTGCTTCCATGAAGGCAAGTAGTGCTTCCTCATCTCTTTCATCCTCAGACGTGTAGTATCCATCATCATGGCCCGGTACGTCTGACACTTCGGTTCTTGTGAGCATTGCTTGGGCAACAACACTGGATGCTCTGTTTTTGAACACCTTCTTCAATCTGTCTCTCTTCTCCTGAAAGACTAGGGGGCATTCATACTTCAGATGATCTGGAGAGTTGCATTCGTAGCATGTGCGTGGTTCTCTCTTCGTGAACCTTTGTTCACTGGATTGTGTTCCTTTTTCTTTGCTTTTGCCTTCTCGTAAAGTATGGTCAGGTTCCTAAGTTGTTCATCCAGTTTGGCAACTGACAGTTCAGTTTCCTTCTTCTGAACTGTGTTGGAGGTGTCCTTTGCTGGTGAGGATTGATAGACAGTTTTCTCGAAGTAAACTGGCCTTTTTGAACGCCTTTGGAAATCTCTCTTTACGAAGAATGTTGCATCACCATCATCTGTTGAATTCGGGGTTCAAACAACTTCATTTCTGTTCACCATCTGGATGTCCTATTCATGGGCATGAAGTTCGGTGAACAGTTCTTTGGTGGTCATTTTGGAGATATCCATGATCTTCAAATTGGTGGTTTTAACAAACCAATCTTCCTTCGGCAGTCTCGAAAGAATTTCGGCATTCATATCTGCCACTTTTTCTTCTCTTTTGAGGTTCTTTATATCACTGACGATGGCATTAAACCTTGCTTCCATCGATTTGATTGTCTCGTCAGGTAGCATCTGGAAGGATTCATATTTCTCCATGACGACCTACTTCATTTTGCGCTTCATCACTTCGGTTTCTTTAGTGAGATCGTTGATCCAATCCCACATTTCTTTGGCCGAGTTGTTCTCTACTGCTGCATCTTGGAGGGGGTTTGGGAGGGATTGTATGATCATCTCTTGTGTGATGAAATCGACTTGATGACGTTTCTTGTCCTCAATTGTTCAGTCCTCCATTGGCTTGTCTATGTACT
>JAPKLW010001772.1:101552-153354 GCA_026898455.1 Plectranthus barbatus | reverse complement strand
AAATGTTTTCCCCTACTTGCAATTTTGATGGTTTGAGAAATCTTATGTCATTACGTTTGAAATTGATGAGGAATTTTTGAAAAAGTTTATTTTGTGGAGTAAAAAGGTGGAATATTGCGTGGAATTTGATTGATTTGGCTGTTGAACGAGAATGTGTTGAAACATTTGTGAAGTATTTGAGAAATATTGAAAGAAAATGTGGCGTATGTATGATTTCTGTGTTGGTTGAGAAGGAAAAATCTTGATGTGTATTGTTGATTTGGATTTTGGTGAAATATGTTGGAAATTTCGAAGTTTGACTGGTTTTTGAATAAATTGCAAGTAGTATACCTCGATCTTGGCTTCAGATGCATAAGTTGTTATGAGCTTAGTAAAGTATATTCTGTTGTTGGATTTTGGAATTGAATTAGAGTGAGTGTTGTGGTTGTGGTTGTTGTGGCCTTGAAAAGGCGTTGGATTCTGTTGTTTGGTTTTGATGGAGTGAAATTGAAAATTTCTTGGGACTGGAACAATCCAGTAGTTGTGTGGGTGTGCAAAATGCACTAGTTGGTTAGTGTTGGGTGCAGAATGCACTAGGAGATCTGGAGTTACACCCAGGTGTAGAGTTCTGTTAGACTTCTTATTTCTTAACCATAGATTGACCTTTATTGTTGTGTTTTGGGTGGCAGATGGCATCGAGTGACCGGCTAGTGAGACGTTTCCGTAATCGACTTCCTTTCACCAAGGATAACCTTGCGGGAGCTTTGTTGGAGTATTTGGATCTATGGAAAAGGGTACGTTATCTGGGGGTGACAGATAGAGAGGCGATCGAGTTGACTATGAATCTCATGCCCGATAGATGGACTAGATGGGTAGTCGTGTTGGCTAGGAGATACACCGACAGCGAGACAGGTACCGCGAGAGACTATCAGCGTTTCATGGGAGATTTGATTGGCAAGGTAGTGGATGAGGGAAACCCTTCGCCAGCATCTTCGAGAGGTACACAGGTATCCCGGACCAGAGCAGCATCACCTGATTATACACCGTCTTCGCCGCCTGAGTACACTCCATCCTCACCACCAGTGCCAGCTAATGTCCCAGTTGCACCTGCTCATGCTCCTACTTCGAGACGGAGAGTCCGACCTGTACCTAGCACTCCGTCAACAGCATATATGCCAATTCCACCCGGATATCCGCAGGGAGGTATCTATGACCCGTATGCTCTTGGTAACATGTCCATGACGACAGTGCAGTCGCCTACACAGCATCAGGACCCGGCGATGTCTACAGGGAATTTTAGACCACTAGTTCCGTCGTATCCACAGTCACAGTGGGATGTGGGAGGACCCAGTCATGCAGTACCAGCCCAGGATTCAGGCCATGACAGTGCAGAGATGTGGCCCAGGCCTACACCTAGTGGACAGGAGGATATGTTTGGTGGGTACGGGACCATACATGGTTATGGGACGAGTCAGAGACCGATTTGCTTGTCCAGTGACACCGATGGCAGCCGAGGCAGAAGAGCGGATGCACCAGATGAGGGAGCGATGGAGGCCGAGGATGACGATGATGAGGAGGAGGAGGATCCGTCCGAGGATTCAGAGTGATCGATTAGATGATTTTACTTTCTAACTCTTGTTTTTCGTTTTGGACTCTGTTGTTGTTTCGACCTTGTTGTTGTTGTATCTTAGATTTATGCTGTGACTTTTATATTGTTTGGATTATGAATTGTTAGAACCTTTTTATTTTATTATGTTGATTTAAGCTTCGAGTTGAATTCGTGTGTTGATTTGGTTCTGAAGGAATATCGTTTAGATTCTATTCGTTGATGAACTCATGGGGATTTTGGAATGAAATTGTTGATGCAGGATTATATCATGGAATTCATTGAGCCAGGTAGAGGCAGAGGCCGAGGCCGAGGTAGAGGCCGAGGCAGAGGTCGTGGAAGAGGACGCGGACGTGGACGAGCCGTTCCACAACAAAATTTCGAAGAAGCCGCGTGGGAAGAGATGCCGTACAATCAGGGGTATGAGAACCCGGAGGTAGTGTTTGAGGAAGAGGAAGAAATGGCAGACCCGCAGACACAGAATCCGCTACACCAAGGAAATGCACCCGAAGTTCCTTCTGTGGTATGGGTTGAGACTTTCAGAAAACAGCACCCGCCAACTTTTAATGGGACGGAAGGACCCACCGCGGCAGAAGATTGGATAAGGGAATTGGAAAAGATCTTTAAACATATGAGGTGTTCAGAAGATGAGAAGATCAATTGTATGTCCTACCAGTTGAAGGGGAAAGCGGACAGATGGTGGGAGACATACGTTAAGTCTATTGTGCCAGAGGAGAGGGACAACATTAGCTGGGAAAAGTTCAAGGAAGTGTTCTTTGACAAATACGTCCCTCAGCAATACAGGAGAGAAAGAGCGATTGAGTTCTTTCTGTTTGAGCAAGGAAAGTTATCTGTCGAAGAGTATGACACGAAATTCGGAGAACTCATGCAGATGGCGCCACACCTGGTGGACACGCCACAGAAAATGGCGGACAAGTTCCGCAGTGGATTGAGGAAGGACATTAGGACGCAGCTGGCGACCATGAAAGGTCTGAACTATCAGGAACTCCTTAGCCACGCGCTTGACATCGAAGCATCTCAGAACATGAAGGAGATGCCTGAGTGGGAGGCATATGAGGCGCAAGCATCTGGGTCTGGCCAGAAGAGGAAGCTAGAAGAGCCACCCAGGCAAGCTACTCAAGGACAAGGAGGCCAGAAGCGACAGGACCAGGGCAGGCATCAGCAGTTTCAGGGGAGACCCAACCCGCAGAACTTTCAAAGGTTTAATCCTAATCAGGGTCAGAGGAGAGACCAGTTTGGGCCGCAGTTGTGTCAGAGATGTGGAAGAAGGCACACTGGAGGGTGTCAAGCGAATGCAGTTAGGTGCTTTAACTGCGGTGGTCAAGGCCACTATGCTAGCAACTGCTCATCACAGACAGCTCAAGGAGGCAACCGCCAGAATGTCCAGAGGCCAGCAAACCAGCACCTCAGAGCAATCAGAGGTCAGAGGCAATGGAGAGGAAACGTTGGAAACCGCGGAGGCGGAAGGCCAGGGAACCAGGCGCCGCCAAGACATCAAGGAGGAAACCAGCAGGGTGGAGGCCAGGAACCACCAAGGAGAGCTAGAGCCTTTGCTCTAGATGGAAATCAAGAGGATGGAAATCTCGCAGGTATGGGATGCATTAACGATATACCAGTCATGGTTTTGTTTGATACTGGAGCATCACATACATTTATCTCATCTGCATGTGTCGAGGCGTTAGAACTAAAAGTAGAGAAGAATAGTCAGGAATTGAACGTAGCAATACCTTCAGGAGAAACAGCTATTTCTACTTTAGTATGCCGAGACCTGAGAATCAGGATGGGCGAGAATGAAATCCGAGTTGCTGAGTTAAATGTTTTGGATATCCAGGACGTAGATGTTATTCTAGGTATGGATTGGTTATCGGAGAGTAAGGCGACCATTTTGTGTCGTGAAAGAAGGGTGATTATTCCGCAAGAAGGAAGTGAAGAGTCAGTAGTGCACGGATTTAAGAAGAGGCAGAGAATTCCAGTGATTTCAGCTGTTCAGGCAACGAAGTTGTTGCGTAATGATGGAAACCAAGCGTTCTTAGTTTTTCTGGAAGGAGACAAGAAACCAGAGTTAACGGTTCAGGATGTGCCGATCGTGAGAGAATTCGAGGATGTGTTTCCGAAGGAATTACCGGGATTGCCGCCAGACAGGCAAGTGGAATTTACGATTGACTTAGAACCCGGTGCGGCACCGATTTCAAAAGCTCCGTACCGGATGGCCCCGAAAGAGTTGCAAGAACTGAAGGTTCAGCTTCAAGAATTATTAGACATGGGGTATATCAGGCCAAGTGTGTCACCGTGGGGTGCACCAGTTCTTTTTGTGAAAAAGAAGGATGGATCAATGCGGATGTGCATAGATTATAGAGAACTTAATAAGCTGACATTGAAGAACAAATACCCGCTGCCGAGAATCGACGATCTCTTCGATCAGCTTAAGGGAGCGAAGGTGTTTTCTAAGATCGATCTGCGATCAGGGTATCATCAGCTGAGGATTCGGAAGGAAGACATTCCGAAGACAGCTTTCAGGACAAGATACGGCCACTACGAGTTTGTAGTTATGCCGTTTGGACTCACGAATGCTCCGGCTGTGTTCATGGATTTAATGAACCGAGTGTTCCACCCGTACTTAGATAATTTTGTACTGGTGTTCATAGACGATATTCTCATATACTCAAGGAGCGAAGCCGAGCATGAGCAGCACTTGAGAACCGTATTGCAAACTTTAAGGGATGAGAAGCTTTACGCGAAGTTTAGTAAGTGCGAGTTCTGGCTGAGAGAGGTGACATTCTTAGGTCACATTGTGTCTGCAGATGGAATTAAGGTGGATCCAGCGAAGATTCAGACAGTGATGGATTGGAATTCACCGAAGATGCCGAATGAGATTCGCAGTTTTCTGGGTTTGGCAGGTTATTATCGAAGATTCATAGAGGGCTTCTCTAAGATTGCGAAGCCAATGACTCAATTACTTCAGAAGGGTGTGAAATTTGAATGGACGGAAGAATGCGAGGCAAGTTTTCAGAAGTTGAAAGAGCTGCTGACAACAGCACCAGTCTTAGCAGTGCCAGATCCTGATAAGAATTTTGAGGTTTACACCGACGCGTCCAAGAATGGATTGGGTTGTGTACTGATGCAGGAAGGAAAGGTAATAGCTTATGCTTCCAGGCAATTGAGGCCGCATGAACTGAATTACCCGACTCATGATCTGGAGTTGGCAGCGGTGATTCACGCTTTAAAGATTTGGAGGCATTACCTGTATGGAGTGAAATGTGCCATATTCACGGATCACAAAAGCTTGAAATATTTCTTTGAACAGAAGAACCTGAATATGAGGCAGAGAAGGTGGTTAGAGTTAGTCAATGACTATGACCTGACGATTAACTATCACCCGGGTAAGGCTAACTCAGTCGCAGATGCTCTGAGTAGAAAGGGGGAAGCTCAGTTAGGCTGCATGCTCACGAGAGAGAGCAATTTGATAAGAGAATTTGAGAGGCTTAGCTTGGAAGTAATCTCACCTTCCGAGAGGAAGCGAAGCGAATTGGCAGCCATATCAGTTGTGTCAGATCTGAGAGAGAGGTTGGTGGAAGCTCAGAAAGAAGATGCGGAGATAGAGAAGATAAGGTAAAAGCTTAAGGTCAAGCCAGTTAGTGAGTATCGTGAGGCGCCGGACAACGCGCTATTGTTTAGAGACCGAATTTTGGTGCCGAATAATGAAGAGTTGAGGAATGAGATTCTAAGTGAGGCACATGATACGCCGTATACCGCTCACCCGGGAAGTACTAAAATGTATCAAGATCTCAAGACTAAGTACTGGTGGGACGGTATGAAGAAGGATGTAGCCATATATGTAGAGAAATGTCTGATTTGTCAGCAAGTGAAGGCGCTACATCAACGGCCGTACGGGAAATTGCAGCCGTTAGACATCCCTGAGTGGAAATGGGAACATATTACCATGGATTTCGTGACAGGGTTGCCGAGGTCACAGAAGGGGAATATGGTAATATGGGTAATAGTGGATCGTCTAACGAAGAGTGCTCACTTCTTGCCAGTTAAAGTGAATTATGGGTCGGACAAGCTAGCTCAGATTTATGTCCGAGAAATAGTCAGATTGCACGGAGTGCCAAAATCAATAACATCTGACCGAGATGCGAAGTTTACGTCTCGTTTTTGGTTGAGCTTGCAACAAGAGTTGGGGACTCGCCTAAATTTTAGCACGGCGTTTCACCCACAGTCAGATGGTCAGTCTGAGAGGACCATCCAGACCCTTGAGGATATGTTGAGAGCAGTGGTGCTTGATAGAGGAAGTAGTTGGGAGCCGATCTTGCCTTTGATCGAGTTTGCTTATAATAACAGTTATCAGGCAACGATTGGAATGGCTCCTTACGAAGCGTTGTATGGAAGGAAGTGTAGGTCACCATTATATTGGGACGAAGTAGGTGAGAGGAAAGTAGTTGGACAGGACGCAATCGCAGAAATGATTAAAATAGTCCGACAGATCAGAGAGAGAATTCGGGAAGCGCAGAGCAGACAGAAATCTTATGCCGATTCGAGAAGAGCTGAATTAAAATTTGAGATTGGAGACAAGGTGTTTCTCAAAGTTTCGCCTTCAAGAGGAATAGTACGTTTTGGTATGAAGGGCAAGCTGAGACCACGTTACTTGGGACCCTACGAGGTTTTGGAGCGCATTGGACCAGTGGCGTATCGATTGGCGTTACCCCCAAGCATGGGTAACATTCATAACGTGTTCCATGTGTCTCAGTTGAGAAAATACGTGTACGATCCTAAGCACGTAATCAGGCAAGAAGAAGTAGCCTTGGACCCGAGTTTGAAGTACGAGGAGAAACCCGAAGCCATAATAGACCGGAAGATTCAAGAGCTCCGTAACAAGTCGATACCGTTTGTCAAAGTAATATGGAGCCATCATGGGCAAGAAGAAGCGACTTGGGAGTTAGAGGACAAGATGAAAGAGAGATACCCCGAGCTTTTTGTAGCAATGTAAATTTTCGGGACTAAAATTTTTATAAGGGTGAGGGGATGTAACACCCTCAATTTTTATTTAATTTGTATAAACCAATGTTGGAAAATTATGGAATATAGGTTGAAATTAAAGCTTAAAGCTAAGGTTTATCATGGGAATTGATATATTGGAAGTATGTGCATGATTTCTTGGATGTATTATGTTGGGAAGTGTTATCCATGCCATTTTGGAATTTAATTGGAGGTATTGTTTGGAATTTATTCATAGTGGGGACCTTATGTTGCAATATGAGGAATTAATAGTATAAGTTGGGATTTGAGTGTAGACATGTCATTATTTCCACTCCCTTAAGTGTTCAAAATCGTGCAAATTAGAGTGAGAGAGAGACAAAGCCGAGCTGAGAGTGAGAAGAGAGAAGAAGGGAGTGAAAAACAAGAAAAACTTCCACCACCCTCGTCAGTCAACTTCCGATGCTGATTCCGGCCGCGTCCGACCTCCGATCGACGTGAAACCAAGTCCATTGCGAAGATCTCTTCAAGAGCTTCGATTTGAGTGGTGGTAGAGCCCGAGAGGTGGAGAAACGAGGGAGATATTTTAGAGAGAAGTTTCGCCGGAGTTGAGGTGGGTTTTTGAAATTTTATGTTTGAAAGTCGATTTTAACCAAGATCTCATGAGCTAATCCTTGTTTCATTGCATTCCTGACATTCCTAGGAACATTTTAAGACCAAGAAACGAGAGTTTAGACGCCGGAGGAGCTCACCGCCGCCGTCACCACCATTTATTCCGGCGAGGTAAATTTATGTCCTTCTTTTTCGTCTTTTTTCCGCGATTTGTGGGTAGATTCGAGTTCTAGGATGTCTAGGGAGCATGTAGATGTGTTTGCATGTCAATTTGGGTGGTTAAATCTTGAGAAATGTCGAGTTGCATGCCGGCAATCGCGGCTGCCGGCGGGGAAGGTCATATCGACCTACAGGGGAGGTCATATCGACCTGCAGGGGTCGATATACCCCCTGTTTCAGGTCGATATGGCTGGGCAGAGAAGAAAAAAATTAGGTTTTTCGTGTTTGCCCCGATTCGATTCAAGTTATCCTCGATTTCTAAGTTTGATATGCATTTATTCAAGCATGTCTATCATGTTTAAGGTGTAGATTGTTATAATCTAGAGTTAGAATTAAATTTTATCTTGAATAAGGAAGGGGAAAACATGTTATATAGAAGAGTAAAACATGTGAAATGTTGATTGGGAAATTTTGAGTTAAATATATGATTATGGGAGCATGTTGGGTGTAAAACATGCATGGATATTGATGATTTGGATCGAAAGGAAATTATGGAAAACATGTGGAACTTAAGTTTGATGGTGAATTAATTCTTGAAATTAGTTGAGGTTTACCGTTGTCCTAGATCGATTATCCTAATTGGGCACCATGTTTAATTGTAGGAAACTGAAGGCAAGAACCGTTAAAGCTCAAGCATCTGAAATAAGACCAAGACCCTCGAGGTGGGAAACTATTTCAAACCTATAAAAATCCCAAATGTGTTTTATTTTCAAAAATGCGTGTGAATAAAATGTTTTGTTTTAACTAATGTGCTATGCAAATACTTTTGTGTTGTCATATCTGTCCTCTGTCGGTTTCCCGACGACAGAGAGTATAATAATGAATTTGGAACCAGCATGATAACTGAGCTAGAATTCATTAGTAGTGTGGGGTAGCGACGCCACATGATTGGGATAGAAGATATAAGGGGAATTTGATATGGTATGGAGTTCTTGTATTGATGTGAAGATTATGATGATGAGATATCTGTGAAAGTTCATGATTCATAAACGATCGGGTCTCAAACAGGATTTCTGAGACTAGTGCACTTAGATGATAGTAGGTAGAATTGCATAATTCCTTACTAATCATCGTAACTTAGAAGCCGGCCAACTTCTAGTTACAAAACCGAACAGTATGACAAACACTAAAATGTGTGCGTGAGTAAAATGATTTAGCTAGCACGGTTTCTTTCAACAAAACCCCGTGTTTAGCTGTGTGTGTGCATAGCATGTGTATATATTGTATGTTTTCGGGCATTGTTTTCCATTGGGTACGAAAGTACTCAGCCCCTCGCAATCTTTCTAAATTGTGCAGGTTAGCGGCAGAGGATGGACGTGGCGACTGTAAGCTGGGCGTGGTCTTTTGTTTTTGGTTTTGTATTTAGATCCTGTGGCATATATCTTCATATATATGCCACCATCACGTTCACACACCGTTGCTACACGCTCTGACTTTAAACCTTCCTTTTGAATTGTTAGACTGTTTCCAAAACTCAAACTATGACTCAGTATTTGTATTTACCTTGTTTTAATGCAGTTTATGTTTGCTTTTCAAACTGTTATTATTTATCTTCCGCTTCGAAAACCTGAAACATCAATGTAACGCGGCTCCATAACGGAAGGTCAGATGGGGGCGTTACAATTAACATCTTTGATTTATGGGGAGAATCATAAGAAGTGGAGAGTTTCATTGCAAATGAAATAAAATTTTCTTTGAACAATGAGGCTAAAAGTAAAATTTCTATATAGTCAATAATACTACTCTCACCTTATAAATTATAAAATACAACATTACACAATAGAAAGAATTATAAATATATTAATTCTCCAATGCAAAAACTTAAATAGAACCATTTCACATATTTTCATACAAGAAAAAATATCTAAATTTTATTTTAAAACTTCTTATTAAATAGTGTTCTTATCTATACAAATTAAAGATCTTAACTAAAAGTAATTATATTAATACATAATAGAATTAAGATTTAAAACAAAATACAAAATTATATAATATTTGTACTTTAGAGGGTAAGAATTTCATATAAATTTAGAATTTTAAAAATGGAATTTAAATTGAGCCAGTTTAAAAATTTAAGGATTTAATTATGCCTAATTGTTAAACAATGATGAGTGAATGACTAAATAGTTAGTTTCACAAAACTAAAAAGTGATCCTTATTCTTAGGAATGTCAATTTGATCTAAAATGCAAAGGTTGACCTGGTTAAACGGAGTCAAAATGCGGATTAGAATTAAAAATATTTTGGCCAAAATAAAATTTAGCATCAATAGTTTGAGGTCCAATAGGACTGAGCTTGAAAACCGATGAGCTGGTCTTATTAAAGTATTAAAGTATGTAGAGTGATGAGAAGATATTGAAAACAAGGGATAGAAGAGATAAGGGTCATTTTGGGAAAATATGGTACCTTAACTATGTGTGATTAGGGGAATTTACCCTATTTCTTTTAAGGGATTAATACTGACAATATTATTATTATGTTTGATAATTACGTCCTCAGTCATTAACACAATTAGATTCTCACTGAATCAGTTGTTTTGTAGCTGAAATGACGGCCATATGTATATATCTTCATTTTTAAACCAACTAAATTGATAATTTCGAAGCATGAACTTTGATTCAATTAATAAATTTGAAGTTTGAACTAAATTCGATCACAATTTTAATATTTCAATACAATTTATTTACATATAAATAGAATTAATGAAGTATAATTATAAATAATGTAACGCGCATGCGCAACGCGCAGGTAGCAATCTAGTTACCCCTAAACAAATAAAAACTCATCTTTGGGATCATATTCAAATAAGAACTCATCTTTAAGTACGGACAATGAACTTTTTCCTTATAATGTGTGTGATATTTCATTAATGTAGGTCCCAAATCGGAGTATAAATAAATTTGTGTAGGAAGTCTTAAAATGTAATGACCTAAACTAACTCTTTCTCTGGTCAGTTTGCACTTATTTAAAATTGGTTGATCTTTAGGTTGAGTAAGTTAGTTGATTCACTTAATACACCAACAACTCAACTAGTTGTTGGGTTTCAAATAAACAAGCGAGTAAGGTATTGGTTCCAAATCAGATTATGTGTATATGCAGTGGAAGTATTAAAGAACTTGCACTCTCAAGCTAGTTGTCAGTTACCTACTTGGGTTCTGAAAAACTGTTTGTTTAGCGATGAGTTGTACATAGTCAATTGATAACTCTCTTAAAGACTTATTATTTTGTGTCTGGTTTAGTTAATGATGTGCTGGTTTAGGTCGGTTTTATAGGATAAGTGATTGAATACAAGTTATTTAGTTAGTATTTTAAATTCGAGTTAAATTTGTAATGTTGTGTCAATAATGGGTTTTTTGCGGAAGGAAATGTTTGAATAGTATCACAGGTCTTATTATGCTGGAGCATGACAAGAGCATGAAAGGTTGATATGATGTAGCAGCATAGGAGTAGCATGAGTAGCATTTAAATGATGAACCCATGGGACCACAGCAGACAGGATCTCGACACTTTTCAGAACTTGTCCCAGGAGCAGGAAGGCAGATTGAGAAGCCACATGTAAGGTCTGGATGAAGCTGAAGGGGGACAGGGGAGATATTT
Source organism: Plectranthus barbatus (assembly GCA_026898455.1). Lineage (NCBI taxonomy): Eukaryota > Viridiplantae > Streptophyta > Magnoliopsida > Lamiales > Lamiaceae > Plectranthus > Plectranthus barbatus. Next base: position 142,347 of record JAPKLW010001772.1, on the reverse strand, counting down.
TCAGGAAGAATAACAACTTTTGGAGAACACAGCTGAAAACAGAGACCAATCAACATAGGAGTCCGAGCAAGAAAAAGGGGGTTCGTGAGAAGCAGGAGTGGCAGCTGTGAAATCCTGAATAGTTTATCTTTATTTTGCAAATTTATTTGATATTACTACGTGAATGATGTTCGTAGACATGAACTTGAGTGTTATTTGCTTTCTATCTTTTGTAAGCATGAGCTAAACATTTTAAGCTCGGGTTATTGGCTGGTTTATCTTCTCGAATATATGTTGAAGTTGTTCTTGCATTAAATCTGGTGTTTGATTTCGATTCTGGTTTGTTTGTTTATCTAAACACGACGGTGGCAGGTAAAGACTTCACCTAGTGAAACCGAGAGGAGATCTAGGATGAGGGAATCGTAACCAATCTAGATTTCTAGTGTAGACATACATAGAATCTAAGACTTGCGCAAACCCCAGTTCTGAAATAGTTTGTTTGAAGGCAAAACCTATCATAGACATATGAAGGTTAGCAGGAAAACATAGATCTGGTGCTATGATGATAGTCTGGACAGAGAAGAGAGAGGTTGCGAGACCCAGAGTTGATGTCTGAACGATGCTACAGCATATAGAAGAGAAGACAACCAAAAGTTAATAACCCGAGTGCTTGTTATAATTAATTTTACACCATACTCCACTAGTTCATAATTATTTTTGTGGGAAGAAATAGTATTAATCATTTTGGCATTGTTTGGTTTCATTTATTATGCTTTCTTGTTAATTTAGTTTAGAGAGATCACAAAACATCCTTATTTTACAAGCAATAGAATGTGCACGGTTCACTTTCACTCCCTTGGGTACGATATCTGGACTTAGATTTGTATTACTTGTTTTGACATACGTGCACTTGCGTATAAATTTCATAGCTACTAGCACAACAACATCAATATTCAAGAATGCTCTAATATTTTGAGAGTCTTAGGTTTTAAATCTAAGCGTGAAATGCAAATAAAGCATAAGAATGCAAGGATGTTATAGAGGTTCAAACTCAACCGTCCTACGTCCTCTCTTTAGACCAAGGTGTGGAAATTCACTAAATGTCGGGTTACAAAGTGTAGCATGTTCTATTGCTTGCTGGTTAATGCCCGCGCCTGCCAGTCCACAACCACACTCGCCCAGTCTTTGCTTGCCTTCACTTCTTCAGATCTGGAGTGTGGACGCACCATGGAGCCTCCAACTGGTCATTGGGACTACTACGGGTATTATACTGCAAGCACTTAAAGTCCAAGAAATGGCACACAGAGTAAGCAAGAATGCCTTGAAAGCTTTGAGTTTGACTTTCTGTAGAGTTTCGGTGCTTTCAGAATCCGTGTTGTGCTTCTTCTCTCAAATGCTTCTTTTATTTATAGGCGGAGTTTGTGAAGTTTGAATTCAGAGCTGCTGTGAGACACGGGGAAACCATTCAATTAGTGATGGAGCCCAAGTAGCAGTTGTGAGAGACGATCCAGTCTACATTCCGAGTGGGCCGATGACTAGAGCTCGAGCAAGCACTTTGAGGGCTGGATTGAGCTTATTGATTAAAGATATTTGGGCTGCCAATGTTTCCAAAGAATCGATGTTATTGGAAGATTTAAACGAAGGCCCAAAAATTATTAATTTAATTATGTGTAGTGATTGGGCTTAGTTTAATTTATTCAGTTATTTTGGGCCAACATGTTTAGGTCTTCTTTGAGTGATTTTCGAATTTTATTAAGTTTAATTTTCGAATTTTATTTCCCTTATTAGACTAGGATTTGAGTTGCCTATATATAGGCATTGTATGGAACAATTTTGAGGCAGTTTTCAGTTTAATAAAATTTGTGAGATTTTCTCCTTTATTTTTTGAGAGCTCAAATTTTTGAAATTCCTATTCATCCATAGGGTTTCGATTTTGACTAATCAATCGGACAGTCATATCCATTGGTGGTGTCTTTGCATATATCCTTCGTTGTTGGGTCAATCCGCTTCTTGGGTCGTAGGAGAATTATTTCTGGACTAGGGTACTTGAAGGTTTTCAAATCCAAAGGTGTTGGATCCTTCCATCTTCAGTTTTCAGTTTGCTTCCGCGTCGTGTCTGAGTTCGTTCGTCCAAGTTCCTGGGCTGCGATCTAAACCTTCCCGGCGAGGATCATATCATTTTGGTATCAATATCCAGGTCGTACCCTTCGTCTTCCGTTCCTTCAATTTTTACATGTCTTTTGTGTAAAAAAAATCGAGTCTTGTTGTTGGTCCCTGAGATCAGAGTCGTCATGGTAACAATAAGATATACACACGAAATGTAGCGGAATAAAAGTTAGCGTTTCCTTATAAGTAGGTTATTCTTAACTTAGGGTTTTTGGTTCACCTTTGCTTAAGTTACTTTTTGCAGTTATACTCTAGCAACTCCGTTGCTAGGTTAAATTGTCGTAGCTCAAAAGTAATATAACAGTAATCAACAAGAGAACACAAGGTTTATAGTGGTTCGATCAAATGATCTATGTCCACTCCTTAGCCGAATCGCTAAGAGTTACACTAAGAAAGTATACGGTGTACAAAGAGTTGCCTTTCATGTAAAGCAAGCAGCCGGCGTTTGGTCTGTCTGCTCCACGGCTATCTTCCGATACTCCGAACCTTTCAGGTGTGGCTCCGGCTGAGTCAAGGGCGCACCTTCGTAAAACTCGCTTTTACCACCTGTGGAAGAGTTTAAAGTTCCTTCCAAACTATCATTCGTTCTCGGCTTCAGTGCCCGTTCTAATCAATTCCCTTTCGAGAAATTGACTGCTGGATACTTTCTATTACGAAAGTGATCCCAATGATTGAAGATTCTTGAATCACTTCAAGAATCTCTCAGATGAGTGTCAGATGAGTGGTGGGACACTCAAGAAGTTGAAGGCTTTTCGATATCTCGATATTATGCCTTTCAACTGAACTGCTCTTAGGGCTTTTGTCTCTTTTTTTTGGAAACTTTCGTACGTGTGTTTGCGTTAGAGAGTGAGCAGCTCCTGCATCTTCCTTTGACTTGCCTTTTATAGTGGTTTTCTCGAAGTTTGAGTCGGCAGATCCGTTTAGACACAATGGATCTTTCTTCTTAAATGCAAGTAGCTTTTTACCAACTTTTCTGTCTCCGTACAGGCTTTTCCGTCCTACTTCTGACAGGTCTAATCTTCGCGTGTTGGTCAGAATAGCGGTGTAGCAGTTGTAGAGATTTGCTTTGCTGTGCCTTTACTGGAACGGGATGCTGGATATCTTTCAGCATACTACTGGACTTGGTGCGCAGCAAATGCTCTTCTGCTTCTCTGGCTTCGGATTGCTAACACCTTTAGCAGCCTGTGACGTGTTATCAGATGCTGACTCCTCAGCATTCTGCTATCACTAATTTTCTTCTTCTTTCTTGCTTTCATGTTCTCTGCTGAGATTCTTCCAAGCAACCTATTCTATTACAACTCGATGTTTACCCTATACAGGACATTACATAAGTTGCTAAGTTATGCTAAGGTTCAGCAATGATCGACCATCTACTAAGGTTTGATCCAACAAAACCTTTTACATTGTACTCCTAAGGGTAATTCAGGAATATTTTCCCAACAATTTCCCCCTTTTTGGTGCGATCAAAGCTTACTAAGGATTGCTGAGACTTAGCATCGAAAAATTCTGAGTTACAAGGGAATTTCTAGACAAACTATCTCAGAATCTTTCTTGCTTTAAGTCCTTAGCAAAAATATTATAAGTAAATCATTCAGCAAACATTCAAAGATTCTTGGCTTATCTTCCAGATTCTGATTCATTGAATACACAGAGAGTGTATTTCAACTATTGTACGCACTCGAAAAATCAGAATTTAGATAATAAGATTTTTTCATGATTCCGATGATTTCATATATGATATTGCAATTACAAGTTTAGTGAAATCAGTTCAGAATCACGGCAAAAAATAATAAGAACATGACAGATGGGAGTGACCTTAGTTCTGGGCGTCTGGTGGAGGTTTTGGCTTCTCAAGGGATTCCACCTTCCTTGTTGTCATGGCTAAGAGTTTCTCTATTTGCTCGATACGAGCTCGTTGTTCTACTTTCTGTTGTTCTTCTAACTTCATTCTTCGTTCCATCATTGCTCGTTCAAACTTTTTTTCTTTCCTCAGCAACTCAGCTTCCTCTGTTTTCACCCTTGCTTGTTCAGCAATCCTTCTTTCTTCCCCCTCTTTGAGCGCATCCAAAACAGAGGTGGTGAAAGACTTGTGTGCAACAAGATCGACGTTGAGAGTTACCACATTTGTTTGCACCGTAGAGACGGTTTCTTCCACATGTGTGATTTTGTCAGTAACTTGACCAACCTTTTGCTGGACCTCAGAGACAGAGGTTTTAACTTCAGAGATTGCTCCTCGTACATCAGCAACCTCTCTTAGGACTTCTTCATTGAATCTGGCTTGCTGGATGTCGCGTTGATGTAGTGCGTTGTGGAGTATGTTGACAAGAGATTGAAAAATCACTTGTACTGATTCAGTGATCCCTAAATTATTTAACAAGCGACTTAGCAAAGCTAATAATATAGCGGCAAATGAAAATTATCGATCCCTCAGGGAATGAAGCAACGAAAAACCTTAAGTACTAAATCATAAGTTCTCAAAATACTGGTTAGGAAAATCAATTAAAAAGTTTTGGTTGTTTTGAAAACCGCCCCTTTGAATAAAATTTACCTCAGCATTGTCCCCCTCAGTTGGAGCTTGTGTCGCCTCGATAGCAGTGACTGCTTTCTCTTGCTTTAGAGTCGCGAATTCTTCCTTTAGCTTCTTCAGCTCAGTTGCCAGATCAGGTTGTTCGGTGGCTTTCTCCACTACTTTCTCGATTGCTTTCACAGGCCGAGTTCGGCATGAGGACCATCTTTGAGTGTTGTTAGCCATCTTTTGGAAGAATTCCATGGCCTTCTTTCCGCTCTTTGTCATGACGCAGTCACTAAGTGTGGTGTCTACCAACTTGACGGTCTTTTCATTGAGCCCTTCGTAAAAGGCCTCTGCCTGTTCTCCTGGCGGAAAACCATGACCGGGGTATGATCTCAACAATTCTTTGAATCGATACGGTAGCCAAGCTCAAACAAGAAATATCAGGGGTGAACACCAAGGTTGACCAGGTGCAGAAGCATGTGCAGATCATTGAAAATCAAGTCAGCTAGATCGCCGATGCCCTTGGGACGAAACACAAGCCGGGACAACTCCCGAGCAACACTCAGGTCAACCCCAAGAACCAGAATCAGAGGAACCAAGTGAACGCAATAACCCTGCGAGGGGGTAAGTCTTATGAAGGACCAACGCAAGTAGGAACAAATACCCGAGATGAAGGAGAAATTGAGCAAGACAAAAAGGGCAGCGCAGACGAAGTCCCATCGACCGACGAGAGGCCCCCGTCGATCGACGAAGCATCAAAATCCCCGTCGATTGACGTGGATTCTCATCGATCGATGCATGCTCTTACTCCACCCCCGAAGAAACCGCCTCTGCCGTTTCCTCAGCGATTTGCCAAGACCAAGATGAACGAAAGGTATGCACGTTTTCTGGAGACAATGAAGAAGGTGCACATCAACATCCCATTGGTCGAAGCCTTGCAAGAGATGCCAGGGTACATCAAGTTCCTGAAAGATATGGTCTCTCAGAAACAACCCTTCTTGGAGCATGAGACGGTCAACCTCTTCGAAGAGTGCAGTGCTATCATTCAAAAGAAGATGCCGATCAAAAGGGAAGACCCAGGCTCCTTCACAATCTCCTGTATCATCGGAGGGGAGACCTTTGGGAAAGTCCTCTGCGATTCCGGTGCTTCAATCAACCTGATGCCATTGTCAATCTTCAAGCGGTTGAAGATCGGAAGTATCAAGCCCACAACAATATCGCTTCAGATGGCCGATCGATCAGTCACTTATCCGAAAGGCATTGTGGAAGATGTGCTGGTGAAGGTGAAAGACTTCATTATTCCAGCCGATTTTGTGGTGCTCGATATGGAAGAAGATCGCAACATTCCCCTGATCCTTGGAAGACCATTCCTGAAGACCGGAGGAGCATTGATCGATATTCAAGACGGAAAACTCACATTCAGAATGAATAATGAGTCGGTGACATTCTCGATCTACAAGGCAATGCAGAAGCACAATGATGGAAGCTACACAGAAGAATGCCACATGATCAACTGCTTCAGCCCGGTAATGTCTTCTCCATTCACCTCTCTCAAAAGCGAACCCGACTTTCTGGAAAACTGCTTGCAACATTCTCTGTTCTCGTCAACAAATCTGGATGAGGCAACTGAGGAAATCATGGATCTGGTCATGGAGCTGGACGTGTTTGAGGAAATAACTCGGGAAAAAGAAATCAAAAGAGAGCCACTGCCTGATCGATACAGCCAAAACAACCCAGAAAAGATGGAAAACAAGCCCCCGTCGATCGACGCCACAGCAGCGTCGATCGAGGCTGCAACAAACAGCACGACGATCGACGGAGGGTCTCCGTCGATCGACGGCAACCTGAAACAGCCGTGCTCCAGCTCTGATCCACCAGTTCTGGAACTCAAGACACTTCCGGCACATCTCAGGTACGCATTCCTAAGCTCTGATAATACTTACCCTGTCATTGTTTCTGCTTATCTTACACAGGGGGAGTTGGAGAAACAGCTGCGAGTCCTGCGGAAATATAAGTCCGCCATCGGATGGACCTTGGGGGATATCAAAGGAATCAGCCCTTTGCTGTGCATGCATAAAATCATCCTTGAAGAAGAAGCCAAGCCAAAGAGACAAGCACAGCGACGATTGAACCCAATCATGCAAGAAGTTGTAAAGAAGGAGGTTCTCAAACTCCTTGACCATGGTATGATCTACCCAATCTCCGACAGTAAATGGGTGAGCCCTACACAAGTAGTAGCCAAGAAAGGGGGGATGCAGATTGTGAAGAACGACGATGGAGAGGAAGTTGCAACAAGACCAGTCATTAGATGGCAGTTCTGCATCGACTACCGAGCCTTGAACACCGCCACATGCAAGGATCATTTTCCCCTACCCTTCATCGATCAAATGCTTGATAGATTATCTGGTTACCCTTTCTACTGTTTTCTTGATGGTTACTCAGGGTACAACCAGATAGCTGTGGCACCTGAAGATCAACACAAGACAGCATTCACCTGTTCTTATGGAGTATTCGCCTACCGCCGGATGTCGTTCGGATTATGCAATGCACCGGCTACCTTCCAAAGATGCATGATGGCAATCTTCCACGATCTAATCAAAGATATCATGGAGGTATTCATGGATGATTTCTCAGATTTTGGTAGCTCATTCGATATTTGTCTGCAGAATCTGGCTACTGTACTTGAGAGATGCACCAAGACAAACCTATGCCTCAATTGGGAGAAATGCCACTTGATGGTGCGAGAGGGGATTGTGTTGGGACATAGAGTATCAGCCGAGGGACTAGAATTGGATCGAGCCAAAGTCATAGCCATTGAAAAAATACCACCGCCAACAAATGTTAAGGTTGTCCGAAGTTTCCTAGGCCACACCGGATTCTATAGGAGGTTCATCAAGGACTTCTCAAAGATCTCCCGGCCTCTATGCAACCTTCTGGAGCAGGACGTCTCCTTCGTGTTTGATGACGATTGTGTGAAAGCCTTCGAGAAATTGAAGGAGGCACTGGTAACAGCACCAATCCTGACATCACCAGACTGGGATGAGCCCTTCACATTGATGTGCGACGCCAGTGACTACGTTGTTGGGGCAGTATTGGGGCAATTAAAAGGAAGGCTTTTCCATGTAATTCAGTACGCCAGCAAGAGCATGAATCCAGCCCAATGCAACTACACCACCACGGAGAAAGAGATGCTCGCAGTTGTCTACACCTTCGACAAGTTTCGACCATATCTGATAGGTTCAAAGACAACCATTTTCACCGACCATGCAGCCATCAGATATCTATTCGCAAAGCAAGATGCCAAGCCTAGGCTGATCCGGTGGATACTACTACTACAAGAGTTTGACTTGGAGATCAAGGACAAGAAAGGGAGCGAGAACGTGATCGCAGACCACCTCTCGAGACTCGAGCCACCGGTCGAAGGGGATGATCAGCAGATGATGGTCCGGGAAACATTCCCTGACGAACAGATCTACATTGCTAGGGAATTGAAAGAGATGTACGATTCCAAGACACCCTGGTATGCAGATTTCGCCAACTACTTGGTTGGCAAGGTTCTCCCTCCGGACTCCTCTCCATATGCAAGGAAGAAGTTTCTACATGATGTCAGATTCTATTACTGGGAGGATCCCTACTTATGGCGTAGATGTGCTGATGGCATCATCCGCCGCTGTGTGCCTCAGTCCGTGTGGCAACAAATCTTCGAAGCCTGCCACTCATCTTCTAGTGGTGGCCATCACTCAGCCAACCGGACCGCATTCAAAATCCTTGCCAGCGGATTCTACTGGCCATCCATTTATGAGATCTGCCGCAGATGGATAACAGGCTGTGATCGCTGCCAGAGGACCGGCAACATCTCACGAAGGAACAAAATGCCACAGATGCCGGTCATCGAAGTCGAGATCTTTGATGTTTGGGGGATCGACTTCATGGGACCCTTTCCACCATCTCAAGGGTTCTCATACATCCTCTTGGCAGTGGACTACGTATCACGATGGGTCGAGGCTACTCCAACAGTCACAAATGACTCCAAGATAGTCATCAAGTTCCTACAGAAACTGATAACGCGATTTGGGACACCAAGAGCCTTGGTAAGCGACGGGGGATCCCACTTCTGCAACAAATGGCTTGCTACCCTTCTCGCCAGATACGGAGTCAAACACCGAGTCACCACTCCATATCATCCACAAGGGAATGGCTGACGTAGCTGTCCAACTGAGAAATCAAGCAAATCTTGGAGAAGACGGTGAAGCAAAGAAAGGAGTGGGCGGCAGTGCTTGATGATGCATTATGGGCATACCGCACCGCCTACAAAACACCAATTGAGACGTCACCCTATCAGCTGATCTTTGGGAAGTCCTGTCACTTGCTGGTGGAGATGGAGCACAAGGCTTGGAGAGCAGTAAAAGAACTTAACCTAGATTGGAGGACAGCCGCAGAAGAGCACGCCATGTTATTGAATGAATTAGAAGACTTCCGAGACGAAGCTTATGAGAACAATGTCATCGACAAGAATAGGGCAAAGAGGTTCCACGACAAAAGGATTTGCTCACATATTTTCCATTCAGGTGATAAAGTTCTTCTCTTTAAATCCCGTCTCTGATTCATGCCCGGGAAGTTACAATCAAAGTGGGCCGGACCATACACCGTGATCTACCAATTTATGAACGGTGTAGTTGAACTAGCTGGACAAGATGGAAAGAACTTCAAGGTAAACGGACAGAACCTGAAACCATACTTCACACCACTTCAAATTAAAGCGGTGGAGAAGTAATACTTGAACCGTCCTTGAAGGCACAGGTATTGTCGAGCTAGCGACATAAAACCAAGCACTGGTTGGGAGGTAACCCAACACTTTAACGCTTTCTTTATTTCTGTTTTTTTTAAGTCAGTTGAGTCGAGTCAGTCAAATTTCATGTTTTCAGAAAACATTTGAATTGAGTTGGGTCTAGTCATCTGTCGGAACACGCCGATCGCTGCTTCTTGCCAGCGATCGACAAGGGAACCTCGACCACGTCGATCGACGCAATTCCTCGTCGATCGACGAGGAAGTTTTATCTTCGTCAATCGACGGGAATGCCTCGTTGATCGACGCGAACTTTTCTGAGGACTGGACAGAGACGGGTTTAAAACCTAAAACCCTCACTCCTCTCACTCACAAACACACTTGCACGATTTTTTTCTCCTCTCCAAACACCCACTTGAATTTTTTTCTCTCCAAATCAGACGCTTCCACCCACGGTATGTATCCTAACACTCTCCTCTTCGATTATTTCTTGTCATTGAAGGATTTGAGCATGATTTTGTTAGAAAATTGAGTTTGGGACACTTGTGTCCATTTTTGCAATTTTGACGATTTCGTTGCTTTCCATGATGATAAATCGATATGGTTGATTGTTTTAGTCGATACACTTCTTTATCTTGGATGGGTAGCTAGGATTGCTTTGAATTTGATGATCGTAGATTGGGGGGATAATTCTTGTTTGAAGTGTTGCTCTTATCCTGCTATTTTTGAGATAAATTCTTTCAATCAATGATGTAATATGCTAGGATAGAGGGTGAATTGCATGAATTTCGAATCAATTTTGCATGGGTAGAGACATTTTGTGAACAATTGAACAATTTATTGTTGTAATGTTGGGAATGTTGTGAAGTTGCTCTAAGGAGTTTTGACATGATTTTTTTTTCCACTACCCTTGCAGATTGATTATGGACTTCCAACCCACCTTCGCAAAAAAGGCTCATGAGCGATGCTTTTGGAAATTCTCGAGCGACGAGTTTGCCGTCCGACAAACACTTTACCCATGCCCGGAAACAATGCATCGGCTGGGAATTCGAGCTGACGTGGAGGCTCTTCTTCGGCGAGTAAACTGGAGTGCTTGGATGACAGCACAGTGGCCGACCTATCCGTCGCTTGTCTTGGAGTTTCTCGCCTCACTCCATGTTTTTAAGGTCCAGCCAGAGTCCGAGCCGACCACCATCTCCTTCCAGCTGCTGAACGAACACTACGAGATACCAAGGGACATGCTTGAAGAGATTTGGGGCGTCCGGAAAGGGGGAGTTAGCTTTCTTCCCTCGAGTTTTGGCATTGCCCGCTTCTGGAGCCAGATAGCAGCTGATGCTAAAGAGGACTTGCGGGAATTTGACTCGGGGAACCTGAAGGCTTCCTCCATCGACAATCCAGTGTTCAGGTATCTCCAGAGATGCATTGGGGTGTCCATCACAAGCAGACACGAGAGCGGCAAGGTGAGAGTGGGGGAATTGTACGCCATCTACTGCATGCTGACCGGCGAGGAGTTCAGTTTTGCGGCGTTGGTCATAGACCAGTGGAGGCATCAGATCAAGGCCTCCAAGGGCAACATCTGGAGCGGGGGATTGATTACCCCAATTACGGAGTATGTGGGCATCGATCTGTCAGAGATCGAGTCGCTTGAGGAGGACAACCAAGGACTCGGCACCGGAGCTCTGGTGAAGATGCTGATGTTATCACCACGAGATGCGGGTTGGTCTCTGTGGATGTCCAATGGGGACAGGTTCCCATTGCCACAGGGGAACCTCACTCACGTCACTGATTATCACTTCCGTGATAATTGATTGATGAGCACACCAGCCCACTTGAGGCTCATGGTCGGAGCACAGGGAGGTCCCGGTACCTCCCGACTTTGTCACCGGCCACTGACTAAGCCCGACCAGCGACAGCCACAGACACCTCCAGAAGGACCCAAGGAGGAGGCGCCAGAGGATGACAGACACGATGGGGGAGGAGAGCGGATTCACGATCAGACTGGTGGGCATTTGTCCGGCCACTTTGCGGGAGAGTCTTCATCTTCCGGAGGAGTGGATTTGGCGATGATGTACCAGTTCATGCAGCAGCAGGCTATTCTGCATGCCGAGGAGCACATCTGGCAGGCGACTTTTCGTCAGCACGTGACCACGAGGCTCAACACCATCGACACACAGATGCAACACCTTCTCCTGAACACCCAGCCCGACTCTGTCTACCTCCAATGCCACAGAGAGCGCCAGGACCGCCGGCGGCGACTTCCCATTTGGCCTGCCCCCGATGTTGAGATAGAGGATCCTCCAGAGGAGGAATGAGGTACCGTTTCCTTTTTCCTTATCTAACTTTCAAACTTGTTCACTCCTTCGAATGGAACAAGTTTGGGGGGATGAGGATAGGAAAAGGGAAACATTTGTTTGTTTTTATTTTCCTGCTTTATTTTAAGTTTTCGTTGTTTCGTTGTTTTTCTGTTTTTGTTTTTGATTTTTGTTTTTTCTGAACCATCACCATCCTTGTTCTTTTGCTTCAATGTGAACAATTGCTCTCTGCAAGGCTTTTTACTCAAAATTAGTATTTTTGAATTCTTGATTTGTGGTACTTGTTCTGAGTTGAATAGTCTTGAGTATTGTTTTAGGAGCTTTTGAACATAAGACAGTCGGAACTACTTTTGATTATGTTGGTGTTGGAATTGAATACTTGTCTTTCCTTGGAATTAAATTGTTGATTGATAATTGAGATATTTGTTGATTAAGAATGATAATCCATGTTATAGAGTAGCCGATGATAGGAGCTGCTTTGCTTGATAAGTTGACTTTTGAAATATAAATTTTTGCATGATAACTGTTCAAAAATTGGGTAATTGTTGAGGAGTAACGACAATTTCTACCTTGTGAGAAATTGTGCCATCTTTTCGTTTGATGAGTGACAAAGTCATTAGATTTACATCCTAGAATTTGATGAATTTCTCTCTCGAGGTTGCATTAAGTGTGGTAATAAGGAGAAAATGATTTTAGGCATGTTCTTTCATAGCCCATTTCCCATACACTCACCTTGAATTTTCACTTGCAACCCCTTGAGCCTTGAACAAATTTTTCTTTGATTAGAAGGGTTGATGAACTGTGAATGATTGGAGGATGAAAACTTTGGGATTGAGATATGAGGTTGTGTGCAAAAATTAGGGGTTCCTGAGGGTAAATTTCGAAAAGAAAAAAAATGAGTGAACATTGGCGAATATGAATGAAAAGAGAAAAAGAAAAAAAATTGAGAAGAAAAACTTCATATGTGTAGTTCACAAATGCCAAAATAAATTTCGAACCCTGAAAACTACAAAGGAGAAGGAACAAGATTGTGTGTTAAAAGAAAAAAAAATCATGTGGGCAAGATATGCTAGAGACTTGGTGTTGGAATGAAATATTTTGAGTCACTTAGCCAAAAATATCCTAACTCTTAGGTAAGCCACATTACAACCAAATCAAGACCTTTTTGATTCCCTGAAAAACCACACTAACAAGCAGTGGAGAGATGAGAAATTTATCAGACCTATGGTGGGGTAAACTAAAACTTTGAATGAGTGAATTTCAAAACCTTTTTACTTGATTGAGCGATGAGTGCAAACACTTCCCGGTGAGGTTCATCCTCAATAATTTAACAATTAGAATTTGTTTGGATTGCATGGTTTATATGAATAAGTGATACTTAGATTGCAAAAGAAGCTTGTGAGGCATTGCACACTTGTATCTGCATTTGATTAGAATTCTTTTCTGTGAATTGATCGAGGACGATCAATGGTTTAAGTTTGGGGGAGTTGATAAGTTAGGATTTTCACCAACTTATCTGGTTGTTCTTTGACTGAATGTGTGGTGTAAAGATCGTTTTTGTACTAGTTTTCGTGCATGAATTGGCTTTTGTGCTCGTAATGTTGTGTTTGATGAATCATGCAGAGTTTTGGCCATAATCAGAGGAGAGTTGGACTTCCAGTTTCAGGTCCACGTCGATCGATGAGGATGTCTCGTTGATCGACGAGGAGAATGAAGAAGGAGCGATCGACGAAGGAAGAAAAGAGAAGATCGACGGAGGCAGCATCCACGTCGATCAACGCCATTGAACATCGATCGACGAAGGCATTTCACCGGCGTCGATCGATGCCAATCTCCCACGATCGACGCGAAGTTCGGGAATCCTAGTCTGCGTCTGTTTTGGAGATAAAGCCATATCTACACCTAGATATTGTATGATACATTCTCCACTATTATAAAATCCATGTAGAATTCGTTTTTTAGAGAGAGAGACAATAGAATACTTACCAGAATTTAGTATTGAAGATTAATTAGAGTTTCTCAAGGTTTTTGAAGTTTATGTTTGAAGACAGAGTTCTGCAGGATTATTTTCAAATTCCGATTTTTATGCAATTCAGGTTTTATTCTTCTATGATGAATATTATTTTGAATATGTGTAACTAATCTCTTCCTCAGATTCTAGGGGTTTCGAATTATCAATGTATACATGTTTGATTAATTGAATTATTTTCCCTTTCCCTTCGTAGTTTGTGAAATCTGTGCTTATTCATAATCTTGATTTGTTGGCCACATATTAGGATTAACTAGTTGAACTGTTGGATCTGTGCCCTCATAGCTTGAACTTCTTGAAGAAGCACAGCTTGCTCCTCTGCAGTTAGCATTGGTGGTTGCGGTTGGATAATTGGTGGTTGTTCGTCCATTGCTTGACTGCTTGAGCTTTCCTGAGTACGCTTATTCTTTCGGATCTTTCTGCAAGTGGCTTCAATATCCGGGTAATAATATAACGGGTCCTTTCCTCTGGCTCGTGTACTCATGCACTACCTGTACAGCAAATGAGGCAATAAAGTAAGACTGAAAATAAACGGAACGAACTGAAATATGAAAAACCGAAAATCTGAAAACAAGTACGGCATCGATCGACGAAAGTGAGCGTCGATCGACGAGAAGGAAAAGATGGCGTCGATCGACGAGATTAAGCGTCGATCGACGTGAATTACGAAAATACGGAAAATTAAAGGAAAATACAAAAATTACAGCCTAAATCAGTACTTTAATCACAGATTTAATAGTAAGATTAATTCTGTTCACTCCCCGGCAACGGCGCCAAAATTTGATCGCTAAATTATTTAACAAGCGACTTAGCAAAGCTAATAATATAGCGACAAATGAAAATTATCGATCCCTCAGGGAATGGAGCAACGAAAAACCTTAAGTACTAAATCATAAGTTCTCAAAATACTGGTTAGGAAAATCAATTAAAAAGTTTTGGTTGTTTTGAAAATCGCAATACTCGCTAATGAAAATTAAACAGGAAATTAAAATACTTTGATTGAAAACGGTTATGAGAATTACAGATTCCGGGAATATCTCCTTATCAAGTATGACATGGATGAATAAATTGATTATTTCCCAATTTTAATTCCTCTTTGTAGTGAAACATCAGAAAAGTATTACGAACTTCTTTGTTGGACAATTCGTAAAGTAGATTAATCAATTACCTATCTCCATTCGGTCTCAAGATAAATTAATTAACTCCAAAGATCTACAGATTTATTCCTACAATCAATCTCCTTCAGTTACGACAAGAAATCAGATTATATTGTGAAAACATCTTTCGATTGAAAACTATCACAGTTACGTCTCAAGTAATCAACTAGTTAATCCTAATATGTGGCCAACAAATCAAGATTATGAATAAGCACAGATTTCACAAACTACTAAGGGAAAGGGAAAATAATTCAATTAATCAAACATGTATACATTGATAATCGAAACCCTAGAATCTGAGGAAGAGATTAGTTACACATATTCAATATAATATTCATCATAGAAGAATAAAACCTGAATTGCATAAAAATCGGAATTCGAAAATAATCCTGCAGAACTCTGTCTTCAAACATAAACTTCAAAAACCTTGAGAAACTCTAATTAATCTTCAATACTAAATTCTGGTAAGTATTCTATTGTCTCTCTCTCTAAAAAACAAATTCTACATGGCTTTTTATAATAATCTAGGTGTAGATATGGCTTTATCTCCAAAACAGACGCAGACTAGGATTCCCGAACTTTGTGTCAATTGTGGGAGATTGGCGTCGATCGACGCCGGTGAAATGCCTTCGTCGATCGACGTTCAATGGCATCGATCGACGTGGATGCTGCCTCCGTCAATCTTCTCTTTTCTTCCTTCGTCGATCGCTCCTTCTTCATTCTCCTCGTCGATCGACGAGACATCCTCGTCGATCGACGTGGACCTGAAACTGGAAGTCCAACTCTCCTCTATTTATGGCCAAAACTCTGCATGATTCATCAAACACAACATTACGAGCACAAAAGCCGATTCTTGCACGAAAACTAGTACAAAAACGATCTTTACACCACACATTCAGTCAAAGAACAACCAGATAAGTTGGTGAAAATCCTAACTTATCATTCAGCAGCAATAGGAACGTCGGAAATGACCATTTCGTTACTGGTTGCTCTGGTGGTAAGTTCACCGACTTGTCCTTCCACTGTTATGATTGCAGATTCTGGGACATCGACTTCAATCGTTTGGGTGGTAGCTTCAGCAACCACATTGGTATCTACTTCCATTGAGTCACTCACTACATCTTGATCGGGATTTGAAGCAGAACCTTGAGCCTCAGAAGCTTGAAGTAAGGCAACAACTCGAGTATAGTCTTTTTGAAAGTTGATCATTTTGAGATGATCCTTTCGCTTAGCCTCTTCTTCATTTGCTTGTTCAAGAGCGGCTAGTTCTAGGCTTCTAACTCGCAACTTCTCTTCATAAGCAACCTTTCTTTTCTGATAAGCATCCATTGCAACCCTTTATCGTTTGGTTAGTTGTATGTGTGCTAGAGACTTCTGATCTGGAGCAAACTGAGATCGGGGCAGTGACAGGGATGCGGAGTATTTTCGGTGGGCATGGATGGCTTGTAGTCTTGCAATCACTTGTTGATCGGTAAACTGTTTCGTGCAGGAGGGCTGATCCATCCATTCGTTTGCCCATAATTCTTCGAAACGCCAGAAATTTAGACCTTTCATTGCAATAGTAATCATCCGTTCTTCAAAACAGAGTTCATGCATAATGTAATCATATGTTTTCCATAGTCGGAATTGTTTACCAAGCACCTTGCCTTCTTCTGTTCCTTCATCAATTTCAACATAGAAGACCCCGACAATGTCCCTACTGACTTCTTGATCTACAAATACTAAGATTTCGTCACTACAATCACGAAGATCGGCATTTGAATCATCGTCAAGCGAGACAGATGCGCACCACTGAGCTACCCTTCTAGAGAGGAAGAGTTTCCCAGGTAAACCATGAAATGGGATCCTCAGTTGTTCGTTTTTCAAGGTGGGGAATTGCCTTAGGGTTTTGGCATCAAATACCTCATTAGATTCCCCCTCAGAATCAGATTCTGATGAGCAGGTGGATTCATCCACAAATCCAACAGAGGAGACTTCTTGTTCTATCGTATCATGTGTATGATCCTCAACATCAGCAGCGATTGTTGTCTCCTCAGCAACATGGACTACTTCAGCAGTGTCCAGCATAGTTACTTCAGCTACAATAGACTCTTCAACAACTGTATGAGTCATGGTCTCAGCAAGCGGTTCTTTTTCAGATTCAACAATCTTCTCCTCAGTAGCTGGTTAGCTAGCAGACATGTTGATTGTAGGGTTTTAACGTGAACCGAATCACCAAAACCAAACTGAACCGGATCGATCTATGGATATTGCCCATAATTAAATTCTCAAAACCCTAGCATGCTCCTATGAATTTAATACGAAGAATTGTGGATTTAGGGTTTACCGTAACTCCGTCGAGTCTGAACCGATCTTTTGCATTTGAATTCCAAAAACCAATCCAATCACGCAATTCGATTTCTCTGCGGAAACAGAAATTAGAATACTAATTTCTAGAGAAATCAAAAATAAAGAAAAGGGAAGAAGAAATCTGTTCTCCAGATTAGATCTTCAGATCTGTATCTCGGTGCTGGTCAGATCTACTACTGGTGAGGACTCCGTAGATCTGTGGCTTGAGCAGGACCAGAATTCGAAAATTCTCATCCTTCTCCCTTCAAAAACGGCGCCCACCTAACTCTCTCTAGGGTTTGTGTTTCAATTATGTTACAACTTATGAGAGAGAGTTGTCTATTTATAGACCTAGGGTTGGAAACCCTAATGGGCCATTTTGGGCTCAATTCAGCACACTTGTTGGGCCAGACCTGGGACCTAATGCAAATAATAAAGTGGGCCTATAAATTAATTAATTCCCATGTCCACAACCCAGGACACAATTAATTAATTAATATTAATTCTTTTTCACCACAGAATTAATACTGACCTACCCCTTTATTACCACGTTATGAGAACGGGTTGTATTAATTGAGAATCCCCATATTTAAGGTTACCGGACATCCATTAATTAATCGGAGCCTCTGACAAGCTCTAACTACAATTAATTAATATCTTATAATTCCTGAGTAGTACCACTCAAACCTTATCACTCGTGCCTGAACTTAATCAGCCTGCAGGACTTTGGCACGATGAATGTTATTGAGCTCCTCAGGGAATTTCCCCATCCTATTACTCGGATATGGTTAACTAAGTTTAGTCTCAGGCGGTACTACACGAACTGTTGTTACCCAAGATGCGGATATACGAGCACGTTACTTAGGCTCTCCACCATGGCAAGTCAAAGCAACAGTCAACTCGTGCAAACCCCTGATCCTTCGTTAGGGTTTGGACTCAATCAATATAACGAGATCTTTTATTCGCTGATGTTAGACAGACAAATATATCTCACTACGGTCCATCAATACGCCCCTCTGCGTACCAGCATGTCAAGTAACCAAGACAGACTACTTATTCCGACAATGTCGCAGCCATCCGGACAGACGTATCCTCATACGCTGTCTCGGCTGTGATCAGGTTTATGTCTCACTAGGTCAAGTGATCATACTGTCTTCTGCGATCTACAACACGCCGTACGATCATCCCTATCGGTGAGACAAGAGGATACCATTGTTCATACATGTAAGATTGTTAACAGATAGGAGAAATAAACCGTTGTATACTCATTATAATAAATGCTTTCAGTATACAAAACCCATCAATCTCCCACTTATACTCAAAGCATAACTAGGCTATTACAGAGTATACAGTCCGTCTATCTAGTCTGCTATCTCTTTAACCACTATCAGTGGTCGGCATCCACCTCAGACCCAGCTCACGAATATGTCTTTCGTAAACTTTCTGCGGCAAGCTCTTTGTAAACGGATCAGCAAGATTGTCAGCAGTGTCAATCTTCTTAATCAGCACATCGCCCCTCGATACGATTTCTCGTATGATATGGTACTTTCTCTCTATGTGTTTGCTTGCCCTGTGAGACCACGGTTCCTTTGAGTTAGCCATTGCACCAGAGTTATCATAATAAATTGTGATGCTCTTTCGCAAACTCGGAATCACGCCCAACTCTAAAAGGTAGTTCCGGAGCCACACCCTCTCTTTCGAGGCATCGGAGGCGGCGACATATTCCGCCTCCATGGTGGAGTCAGCAATGCATTTCTGCTTTGAGCTCCTCCAAGACACAGCTCCACCTCCCAAGGTAAACACATATCCTGAGGTCGATTTCTTCTCATCCTGGTCCCCTTGGAAATCCGAGTCTGTATAACCCACAAGACACAAATCCTCACTTTGATAAACTAGGCAGAAATTCCTAGTTAT
Organism: Plectranthus barbatus; assembly: GCA_026898455.1. Taxonomy (NCBI): domain Eukaryota; kingdom Viridiplantae; phylum Streptophyta; class Magnoliopsida; order Lamiales; family Lamiaceae; genus Plectranthus; species Plectranthus barbatus. Next base: position 123,164 of record JAPKLW010001772.1, on the reverse strand, counting down.
TTTCAAATACTTGAGGATATGCTTTACAGCAGTCCAGTGCGCCTGTCCAGGGTTAGACTGATATCTTTCTACCATGCCAACGGCATAACAGATATCTGGCCTGGTACACAGCATCGCATACATGAGACTACCCACAGCCGAAGCATATGGTACAAGACTCATTTCGTCTTTCTCCCGTTGTGTCTGAGGACACTGCCCACTAGAAAGACGAACGCCATGTCGGAAAGGTAGCAAGCCTTTCTTGGCGAGTTGCATGCTGAACTGGGCAATCACAGTATCCATATAGGACGCCTAGGATAAGCTCAACATTCTTCTTTTATGATCTCGTAAGACCTTAATCCCAAGAATCTAGCCAGCTTCACCCAGATCCTTCATTTGGAACTGTTCGGATAACCAAACCTTGATTTCGGACATCACTCCCTCGTTGTTTCCAAATAGAAGTATGTCATCAATGTATAGTGCAGGGAAGACCACGCTCCCACTGACACAAAGTCGGTAAACACAACTTTCGTTTTCCAACTATGCAAATCCATAGGATTTAATCACATCGTTGAAACGTAAGTTCCACGACGTTGAAGCTTGCTTAAGTCCATACAAGGACTTCCTAAGCTTCCAGACAAGATGTTCTTCGCCCTTGCTTATGTAACCCTCGGGTTGCTGCATATAGATGTCCCTACCTTCTTCAAGGTAACCGTTTAGAAAAGCGGTTTTGACATCCATCTGCCAGATCTCGAGGTCCATATGCGCAGCTATGGCAAGGAGTATCCGGATGGTTTTGAGCATGGCTAAGGGTGAAAAGGTTTCGTCATAGTCAATGTCCTCTTTCTGACTATAACCCTTTGCCACCAGCCTGGCCTTGAAAGTCGTGATGTTTCCATCCGCCCCTTTCTTTCTTTTGTATACCCATTTGCACCCTATGGCCCTAAAGCCATCCGGCAAATCAGTTTTCTGGTATACATCCATAGCAGTTATGGATTCAATTTCAGAATCCATGGCGACACGCCATTTGGCAACATCCTTGTCCTGCACTGCCTCTTCGTAAGTCAGTGGGTCAGAGTCCTCATGTCTGTCTTCCAGGCTCAAGTCCAAAGACTTACCCACGAACATGTATCTTTCCGGTTGGAAAATAACTCTCCCACTACGACGCGGTGCCGTGTCAGTAGTAGGTGCAGTGACTTGTGGTCCTACACCTTGCACTGAAGAACGTGTCTGTGGTGCTGTACCTCTCACAGGTGCACCCACATCTACACGTTCCCCTTCCCTCGAAATTGCATTCTCGTTCTCAATTTCTTGAAGAACGATATCACTCCTTGACTTGTGATTACTCACATACTCGTCCTCCAAGAATCTAGCGTTGGTGCTAACAACGACTCTTTGACTCTCAGGACAGTAAAAGTAACCACCTTTCGTTTGCGTGGGATACCCTATGAACAACATTACTTTTGACCTACTTTCTAACTTGTCAGGTTCCTTCGACAGTACGTGTGCCGGACAGTCCCATACTCTAAACTTGCACAAACTAGGTTTGCAACCAAGGAAGAGCTCATAAGGCGTCTTAGGAACTGATTTAGAAGGCACCACATTAAGCACGTAAGCTGCTGTCTCCAATGCGTAGCCCCAAAATGAAATTGGTAAGTTTGCATAACTCATCATTGATCTTACCATATCTAGAAGAGTCCTATTTCTTCTTTCAGCTACACCGTTTTGCTGGGGAGTACCCGGTGCAGTCCACTGGGATGTAATCCCATTTTCTGACAAATACTGCAGAAACTCATTACCGAGGTATTCGCCACCGCGATCAGATCGCAGTGACTTGATAGTTTTTCCGACCTTCTTTTCTACCTCAGCCTTGAACTCTTTGAATTTCTCAAAGCATTCAGACTTGTGGCGAAGTAGGTAAACATATCCGTACCTTGAGTAGTCGTCAATGAAAGTGACGAAGTACTCGTACCCTCCACGAGCCTGCGTGGACATCGGTCCACATAAGTCAGAATGGATCAATTCCAACACTTCCTCTGCTCGAGACTGACTAGCCTTGAAAGGCCTAGTTGACATCTTACCCTCGATGCAGGATTCGCAGACTTGATAAGGTACAGCTCGGACTAGGTCCAATGTACCGTCATCTGCAAGTCTCTGAATCCGCTTCAAGCTGATGTGAACCAGTCTCAAGTGCCAGAGATATGTAAGATCCTCATCAGAAGAAGTAAGTTTTCTCTTCCTAGGATTATCAATTACGGATGAATTACATGCAATACTTGCGGAAGACTTATGATTATAGTTAACAACATAGAGAGAATTATTCAGCATTCCACGACAGATAACACCGTTATTACCAATGATAGAAACACCACTATAAAAAATAACTGAATATCCATCAACAAAAAGTTTGGAAACTGGATAAGATTCCGCCGAAAATCCGGCACATATAAAACATCTCTCAATGTTAAAACGGAATCATCAAAGTACAAGGTGAAATCTCCAATGGCAGCTGCACTCACTTGTGCTGCGTTCCCCATCGAGATGGTAATCTCGTCATTCTTCAGCACCCTCCTCGGTGTGAACCCCTGCAAAATGTAACAAACATGATCAGTAGCTCCAGTATCCACTACCCACGAATGAGTAGAAACCGATGCTAAACATGTTTCCGTTACAAATGCAAATGACGTACCTTGTCCTTTGCTTCCGCATGCCTTCTCACTCGAAGTGACACCAACCCTCTTCAATTCATTTGACCTCCTCTCACGTGATCTGCGATCAATCATGTTCTTGCACACAGTATGAACCACATCTTTCAATGTGCCCAAGTTGTGCTCAAGATCTGATAACTCAGACTCCCATGAAGGTACGAAGGACTGTCCTGCTATGAGATCAGTAAGCAACTCCTTGAAAGAGTACTCACTTCTCTTAGCTACATCCTTCTTAAAGTCATAGAATGAAATCGGTAAGGAGTTTAGGATTATATCGATCTTAGCCCGATCACTGATACATCCACCTCCACGTGTGAATCGTTTCATGGTGTTATCCATGATCATCACATGCAGTGTCACCGAACTGCCATCAACCATTCTCTTACAGACAAGGTCTCTAACGAGATCACAGTTGACAGTTCGTTCCACTTCACCATACGTAGCCACTAAGTCCATCCAGATAGTAACAGATCTACAATAGCCCATGTACTTGAGCTTAAGTTCTCTAGACAGGTTATCTGAGATTAACTTGTAAGTAAAATCCTCAGATGCCACCCAGCTGTCATAGAACTCCTTCTCACGTCTAGACACTTTATGGTAACGTGGGGCAAGTGGCATCATAGTAAGAACAAACATGTGTTGCTTAGTCAGGAGAATATACTCAAAGCAATATCTCCACTCATGGAAGTTCGGACCAGTTAGAGGATTGAGAGCAAGTATATGATCGACAGTAGACATAAACATATCTGAAACAATAAAGAATCTTAAATAAGAACATACATGTTGAACTTCGAAAACAAATGCATTGAAAACCTTTTAATAAATCAAATACAAATGTTTTCCACTAATTGCCCAAGAGTTCCCACCGCAAGCTACACTCGTAGACGTTTACGATGCAATTCATGCATTATATTCTAAGATGCTTCTAAGCAATTAACCACAAATTTAACTCCGGCCAAAAGAGACAGTTTAGCATGGCACGTAACCATACCGCAGAGCCCTTAAAGCTTTTGTTATCTTTAATTTAAATCAATCCTAGAATACTTGTGAAAGAGGTCTACGCAAGCTACACTCGTAGACGTTTACGCAAAGCCCTCCCACTATTCACATGATTTAAATTGTTTGTCTAGAAATCCCAACAACCGTACCCATGCACCTCCGGGAACTAGCAAGCTACACTCGTAGACGTTTACTAGAACGAGAGATACACTTACAGCCTAGGACCGCTTTGTGGAGGTCTATTGATTTTAATTAAAAAATCTGCTTAGTATTTTTCTTTTAAAAGGTTTCTTTATGCGCACACATAATTTCCTTTTGTCATTATATTTTCCAAATTTTTTGCATGTAATTAAACAAGCCCAAAAATTCCCAAAATATAATCCAACAAAAGAAATTAATCACATAAGCATGCTTGGAAAGCTGTAAATAATAAAAGCAGTAAATCACGCTTTTCCTATTATCTACACATGCTTAATTGCGCACATAAATAAATCGCATATCATACGAGGACAATTAAGGCAAACAAAAATTCCTCGTGGCCCCACAAAATAGAAAAATAAAATCTATCTATTACAATTTGAATTTTGAATCAATTTGGATAAATCCAAATCTTTTTCAAATCTTCAAGGGCCTTCAAATCTGGATACACCAAATCTTTAGGATTTTTAGGCCTTTGTGATCTGATGATTTGCCCTAACCCTAATGCAAACCCTAGGGTTTACACAGGATTGTACAAACCACCAAAACACGAGCCACCGCGATGGGACAGCAGCAGCCGACGACGACCGCCGCCGCCGCCGCCGCCGCCGGCCAGCGTCGCGCCTAGCGCCGCGCGCTCCGCGTGTTGCTGTCGTGCCGCGCCCGCAGCTGTGTGCCCGCCCGCGCCACCCGCGCGCCCCGTGCCGCGCCGCAGTCGTCCTCGCCGGCCCTGCGTCGGCTCCGTCTTCGTTCTTCGTCCTCGACCCGTCCAATTACAAAAATTTGAAAATTACAGAAAATCTATTCTATTACAATTTTCAAATCTATACTAATCATGGATTTTCTCGTGATTTTACAAAAACAATTCAGCCCTACACGGATAAACCACCGCGGGCTGAATCAACGGGTTGCCACGAGGAACAAAAACCAAACATCCACAATAAACAATAAATTCATACATGCATATAGAATTTAATTATGATCAATAGAGCCATAAATCAGAAACCTGGCTCTGATACCAATTGTAGGGTTTTAACGTGAACCGATTCACCAAAACCAAACTGAACCGGATCGATCTATGGATATTGCCCATAATTAAATTCTCAAAACCCTAGCATGCTCCTATGAATTTAATATGAAGAATTGTGGATTTAGGGTTTAACGTAACTCCGTCGAGTCTGAACCGATCTTTTGCGTTTGAATTCCAAAAACTAATCCAATCACGCAATTCGATTTCTCTGCGGAAACATAAATTAGAATACTAATTTCTAGAGAAAATTGAAAATAAAGAAAAGGGAAGAAGAAATATGTTCTCCAGATTAGATCTTCAGATCTGTATCCCGGTGCTGGTCAGATCTACTACTGGTGAGGACTCTGTAGATCTGTGGCTTGAGCAGGACCAGAATTCGAAAATTCTCCTCCTTCTCCCTTCAAAAACGGCGCCCACCTCTCTCTCTCTAGGGTTTGTGTTTCAACTGTGTTACAACTTATGAGAGAGAGCTGTCTATTTATAGACCTAGGGTTGGAAACCCTAATGGGCCATTTTGGGCTCAATTCAGTACACTTGTTGGGCCAGACCTGGGACCTAATGCAAATAATAAAGTGGGCCTATAAATTAATTAATTCCCATGTCCACAACCCAGGACACAATTAATTAATTAATATTAATTCTTTTTCACCACAGAATTAATACTGACCTACCCCTTTATTACCACGTTATGAGAACGAGTTGCATTAATTGAGAATCCCCATATTTAAGGTTACCAGACATCCATTAATTAATCGGAGCCTCTGACAAGCTCTATCTACAATTAATTAATATCTTATAATTTCTGAGTAGTACCACTCAAACCTTATCACTCGTGCCTGAACTTAATCAGCCTGCAGGACTTTGGCACGATGAATATTATTGAGCTCCTCAGGGAATGTCCCCATCCTATTACTCGGATATGGTTACCTAAGTTCAGTCTCAGGCGGTACTACACGAACTGCTATTACCCAAGATGCGGATATACGAGCACATTACTTAGGCTCTCCACCATGGCAAGTCAAAGCAACAATCAACCCGTGCAAACCCCTGAACCTTCGTTAGGGTTTAGACTCAATCAATATAACGAGATCTTTTATTCGCTGATGTCAGACAGACGAATATATCTCACTGCGGTCCATCAATACGCCACCTCTGCGTACCAGCATGTCAAGTAACCAAGACAGACTACTTATTCCGACAATGCCGCAGCCATCCGGACAGACGTATCCTCATACGTTGTCTCGGCTGTGATCAGGTTTATGTCTCACTAGGTCAAGTGATCATACTGTCTTCTGCGATCTACAACACGTCGTATGATCATCCCTATCGGTGAGACAAGAGGATACCATTGTTCATACATGTAAGATTGTTAACAGATAGGAGAAATAAACCGTTGTATACTCATTATAATAAATGCTTTCAGTATACAAAACCCATCAATGATGTCTATAGGTTCCTTTGTGGTTCCGGACGACCCTATATCCTTATCCTTGGGAGATATAACATTTGTTGCTTTGTGTGGCTTGTCCCTCTTTGAACTATCGCCTTTATGAGGTTCGTTGGTTGGTTCACGAATTTGAACTTGTTTGCCCTTGGAGTGTTCCTTGGTATTGAAGGCTCCAGAGTGGATCATCGTGTCTAGCTCCGCGTCAGTCATGCCGTCTTCTTCTTCTGATATTTTAGCAGGTTGAGTGACTTCAACAAGGATTTCCACTTCTTTTCCCTTCTGAGTAGACTCTGCTGTTGTTTTTTCTTTCTTTGCTGCTCTGCTCAATTCGTCAGCAGCTTCCTCGTTTGATGTTGAACTAACCATCTTCTTTTGAGCCTGTCTCTCATCATGAGATCGCTTGATTTGTTCGAAGTTCAAATCCCTACCTTCAAACGTAATTCTTTCAATCTCTTTTCTATATGCTTTTATTTCTTGTGCTTTCTTTGCATCTTTCCGTTTCCTTTTAGTTTCACGAATGCCTTTGACACGTTTCTCAAAGCTTTTAGAGGACAAGGGTGGGTCAATCTCCTTTTCGGTAGCAGCAGCTTGATCAGCAGTTGCTTTCTTTTTGGTATCATCGAGTTCCTGAAGTTCAGTGGTTTTGAACAGCCGTTGACGAGTAGATCTTCTCTTTTCTGTTGGCACAACTTTTGTTTGTTGTTCAGATGAAATTGGAAGGGCAAGTTGACCAATCACGAGCGGTGGCTGTTCCGCTGCTTTCTTCTCCATAATCTCTTCTATCCTTTCGGTAGGTATATCACCAAGGGTTACAATGTCATCGAGTTGCTGAAAGCATTGTTTTGTTTCCGCATTCTTAGTCAATACCGCTATTTCTTCAGCAGTGACAGGTGATGCCGCCTGCAGCACCTGATGTCCTAGTGAGCTTTCATCGACTTCCTCGTCTGAAGTGGGTTTATCCTTATCGACATTGGACTTGCCAGTCAACTTCTTTGGTTTCTTGAAGTCAAGAGGGTTGGCTTCCTTCCTCGTTGCTGGAATGAAATCAGTGGGAAGGAGCTTCACACCTTGATCAATCTTCGTGGGGTGCATGACTAACTCCAGAAACTTGCTAATTTTCAATCCAAAGTTAACATTCGATGAGAATGTTCCATCGACGGACATGTGATCATTCTTTTTGGCGTGTTCTGCCCATCGTTTGAAGAAAAATTCTGCCCAATTGCCCTTCACTCTGTCCGTGAGAGCCATCATGACAGCGTACTTCTTAGCAGATAACTCAGAGTATGATCCAGCATCACATTGAAACATCTTGATGACCAATTCAGCAAGAGTTTTAAACTCATCTTTTAGGGCATTAATGGGGGTGGCCGTCTTGAAAGTAATTGGCTGACCTTTCCTATCCTTCAATTGGCCAGGCTTCTTCCACAGATTCCAACGCCGTTCCATTTCATCATAATCTGCTACCTTGTATTGAGATATATGTTCCCCATCATTTCGAAGACCAAAAGTCTTAGCAAATACATCGGCATTTACTTCGATTATGGTTCCATAAACACAGGTTTTGAAAGATTTTCCATCCTTACTCAATACTGCTCTGGCATAGAATTCAGATACCATATGCGGATGAAAATGTACAGGTTCAGCGGATAAGTATTGAATTACCTGTTCGTTGTCAAGGATATCCATTATCCAATCCGGGATATGTTCAGCAGCAAGACGTTTGTACAGTATGCGATCTTTCAAGATTTGAGCTAAACGCCTTTGCTCTTTTGTGTGGTCGATCTATGTTTTCTTCCAAGCCATCTTAACTAGTTGGCCATATGATATTGAATCGTCAACATCTTCCTTCTTTAGAATGCCGGTAAAACCTGGTGCATGTCGCGCATGCAGGGGTTCTTCAGAATTTGGTGGAAAATTGAAGATACGGGGTTCACTGGATTCAGATTGATGTTTATGGGAAGTAGGTTTCTGGGATGATGAGGCTTTGGGATTGGAGGCCATGTCTTTGAGAAAGAATTTTGAGTAATCTCGAAAAATTTGGAGATTTTGAATTTGAGAATTCTGCTCTGGATTTTGAAGGAGATAGAATGAACAGTGATCAGAGCACGATAGGGTTAAACTTTTGAATGTGAGATCTAACGGTTGAGGTAAATTTTGAAGGGGGTTAGATCAACGGTTCATAAAGAACGCGTCTTTCCATATGGCTTCCCATGCTTCAAGAAACACTCAAGTGCATCTGACGTGGCGTCTCCTCAGTTGATGCCGCCGTTTGCGTTCATTAAATGCGCCTTATCGGGTCCCATCAAGTTTGAATTTTGAGTCATCCCGCCTCAATTTCGGATATGTTGTTGCTTTTGATCTAGCAGCCGTCCAAGGATGATAATGGATGGTAGTAAGTCTCAGCACCCAAATGCACAAAATGATCTGCTAACTTTGCACGAGATTCGTCAGCATCTTTCAAAGTTCTGCTGAGTCTCTGAAGACTTTGTTTGAAAACCGTAATGATGATGAGATCCTCGAACCTTTCAATGCTTCTCTCTTAATATTGTTGAAATGATTTGACTCTCCATGCATACACGTCGATTCCTTTACTCGCAACATTTCGTATTCCAAGAGACGAATCATTGTGATCTTCAGACAGATTTTTCTCTTTCTTCGCGTCATAATTGGCAAATCCTCTATAAATGCCTCCGTTCGAGATTATCCAAACATCTCAACTTCCATCCTCACTTGACTCATATTTTCAACCTTCCTTTCTATAAGAAACTTAAGTTCCCTTCTTCAAGTATGGATTCTCCTCCAAGAACCTTATATATCGGGCGCAACCTGATTTTGGATGAGCCGGGTCTGGATAGACATTGTCTGGATGATTGTGATGTGGCGGTGAAGATCATGTCTGCATTGCAGTGGGGGGTCTTTCTCAATTTGCATGTGCCACTCCTCATCGTTTCTAGGAGGAAGTGTTGAGGGACTTCCTTGGTGATTGCCATGTCGAGCCGAACGTAATTTATGGGATGTTCCATGGTGAGCTTGTTCGTTGGACCCCTGACACTTTTGCAGTGGATTTTGGGCTTCCTCGAGGTCCTTTGTCGGTGGAGGACTATCTTGCAGAAGAGGTGGCTCCAGAATGGGTGGCATGGGAGAAATGACGTCATTCTCCTCGTTTTGAGTTTAGCCCTGACATTCCGCCTCTGGTCTCCAGACTTCATACTGGGTGATGTTTCATATTGCCCACGGTATTCTGCTTGGAGAGGAGCCTTATGACCTCTGTTTCTCAAGGACTGTTTGGCAGGTGATGATGGTTATGGATGATGCTGCCTCTGTGGACTGGGCCGGATTCTTTTTCAAGAATGTCTGGGAAAGCATCAAGCTTCATCTGTTCGTGCCACTGCGGAATGGAATGCAACTTAGCTGGTTGATGAAGAAGTATTTTTCAGAGATTGTTGTCGGTCCATCCAACCTTCAAGGAGCTGATTTCTATCCTTATAAGCCAGTGTTGCCTTTCTGAAAACATAATGAATCCTGTAGTAGATCTATGTTTCCCTTTTGACTGATGTTGTAATGTCCCTCCTTTTGAAAAATGTAATGAAGTTCCTCCTTTTTGTAATGCATGTCTATCTTTAGTGATGAATAGTTGTAAAACACAACGATCTTTGGCATATCTTCATGACAAAAGATAGATTTTATCTTTATTCTTCATGATTTACTGAGCAGATACAATCTATCTGCTGACTGTTTAGAGGGGTGTTTTCGATATTTGCCATTATCTTAGCAGACTTCATTTAGCAGAGACCTTCATAATATGCTGAAGATAATAAAGAGAAATCCACGAAAACCAGAAAGAATGAGAATAGCATCTTATTCATCGACAGCAACGTCTAACTCCATGATGCCCAATTTGATACATAACTCTTTGAATCTGGTTTCTGTTAGAGGTTTAGTGAAGATGTCTGCTATTTGATCCTCCGTGCATATACGTTGAATATCAATGTCCTTCTTTCTTGATGATCATGAATAAAGTGATGTCGGATATCAATATGTTTGGTTCTGGAGTGATGTACTGGATTCTTTGTGATGCACATAGCACTGTTGTTATCACAGAAGATTGGTAAACATTCAGGAGAAATGTCATAATCCTGAATTTGTTGTCGAATCCACAGAATTTGTTGACAGCAACTAGTAGCCACGACATACTCTGCTTCGGTGGTTGATGTTGCTACCGAGTGCTGCTTTTTGCTGAACCAGCTGATCAATTTATGTCCAAGGAATTGACATGTTCCACTGGTGCTTTTCCTATCAATCTTGCATCCTCCAAAATCAGAATCAGAATAACCACTCAGAGTTAGACTGTCGGCTCTTGGATACCAAATTCCTAATCCTTCTGTGCACTTCAAATATCTGATAATTCGCCTTGCCGTATCTAGGTGCGTTTTGTTCGGTTGAGATTGATATCTTGCACATAGTCCCACAGCATATGATACATCGGGACTGCTGGCTGTAAGATATAGCAGAGATCCGATGATCCCTCGATATAAGGTAGGATTCACTGCTTCTCCTTCTTTCTTGAGATCTGTTATGCACACATTGCTGATGGGAATCCTTAACCTCTTGGTTTTCTCTGGACAGTACTTAGCAATCAGATCTCGTGTGTATTTTCTTTGATGAATGAAAATTCCTTCATCTGATTGTTGAACTTGAAGTCCAAGAAAATAGGACATCTTTCCCATCATACTCATTTGAAAGTTGCTCATCATTAGCTTGGAAAATTTGTCACAGAGATCTTGATTCTTTGAGCTAAAAATGATATCATCAACGTAAATTTGCACAAGTAGGATGCTTCTTTTGTCTCTAATACGGAAGAGTGTTTGATCAATCCTTCCCTTTTGAAACCATTGTCGAGCAGAAACTTGGATAAAGTTCTGTATCATGCCCGTGGTGCTTGCTTCAATCCATACAAAGCTTTTCTCAGCTTATAGACTTGGTTTCCATTCTCAAACCCTGGGGGTTGCTCAACATAGACTTCTTCTTTGAGGTCGCCATTGAGAAATGCACTTTTTACGTCCATTTGCATGACCGAGAATTCATGGTGTGCAGCATAAGCAAGGAATAGCCTAATTGCTTCCAATCTGGCTACTGGAGCAAATGTCTCATCATAGTCAATACCTTCAAACTGTTTGTATCCTTTGGCTACAAGACGTGCTTTATTCCTTACCACCACGCCTGATTCGTTCTTCTTATTCTTGAATACCCATTTGGTGCCTATAACATTCTGATGTTCTGGTCTATCTACCAGATCCTATACATGATTGCGAGAGAATTCAGCAAGCTCCTCTTGCATAGCGTTTACCCAGTCTAGATCGCGTAAAGCCTCCTCAACTTTTGTTGGTTCCTCGCTTGATAGGTAGCAAGAAAACATTGCGGACCCTTGTCTTGTAAGAACATGATCATTAACATCTCCAAGAACATCTTCTAGAGAATGAGCACGCAGCCATGCTGGTCTGATTGGTTCTTCAGCATTTCCTTCTTCGTCTCGATTATCAGTATGCTCCACATCATTCGCTTCATCCTCAGCATCTGGAGTGTTGATGATTTGTTCTTCCGTGGCTAAAATTCCTTCAGCAACTGGAGCTTCTGCTATAGGAACATCATGATCTGGACCTTCTTCTTCAGCAGGTATCTCAGCAGCTGGCAGCTCAGCACCTCCTGTGCCAAGGTCTTCAGCAGCATTTACTCCTTCAGCAACGGTAGGAGAATTTGAAGTCTCCTCATCTAAATCATCTAGCAGATTAAAGATATCCTTTTGAGGATTGGCCTCAACATGATCATTGGCATCATTGGCCTGGTCCGCGGTTTGATCACTGGCTGAGCGCGTCTGGATTGGATCACAATCATTCATAGACTTAGTCGGGTCAATCCGTAAGTTCTCGAAGGAATTCAAAATTGATTGACCATTGACATCATCAGTCTCATGATTGATTTCCTTCGTCTCGTTTACAACTCTGCGCACTAAGGTAGATTCATCAAAAGTAACATTGCATGTTATTTCCACAATTCCAGTAGTCTTATTTAACACTCTATAACCTTTGTGAGTGGGGTGACCATATCCAAGAAGTACACCCTCATCTGACTTAGGTGAAAAAGTGTTAAGTTTCGACTTTCCGTTATTATGAATATAACATGTTGCACCAAAAGCACGTAGATAATCTGAATTAGGCTTACGACCGTTGTATACTTCGTTGGGAGTCTTGTTGAATCGTACATTAATGGAACTTCTGTTCTGTGTATAGCAGGTTGTCATGACTGCTTCTCCCCAATATTTAGCAGGTAAGTCAGCATCGGCTAGCATAGATCGCACTGCTTCTTTCAATGTTCGATTCCTCCTTTCTGCTAGACCATTCTGCTGCGGGGTCCTAGCAGTGGACCTCTCATGATTTATACCAGCTTCTGCACAGAAATCCATGAGGATTCCATTGCAAAATTCGGTTCCATTGTCAGATCGAATCCTCTTCACAGTAACCTCTTTACTGTTTTGCTCCTTAAGAATTAGCTCGGGTAGGATGATCTTAACCTCATCTTTGGCTTTAAGCAAACGAACCCATGTGTACCTAGAATAAGCATCAATTACCACAAGAGTGTATATTCTTTTACTTACAGAGGGAGGAGTGACAGGTCCAAATAGGTCCATTTGCAATAATTCAAGAATCCTGCTTGATGTATTTTTCTCTAGATTGGAATGGAATGAGGCTTTGGTCTGCTTTCCTTGTTGACAGACTTTGCATATTCCTTCCTTCCGAAATGTGATGTCATCAGGTAGACCTGCGACAAGCTCATTTCTGGCTATATGGTTAATGGTTTTAAAATTCAGATGATTTAACCTTTTGTGCCATAGCCATGTGGTTTCTTCTTTGTTTAGTGCTAGAAAGCATGAATGTTGTTGACCACTTTGCCAATCGACCACATAAAGACCTCCCTTCCGGATTCCTCGAAGTTTTACTTCTCCTGTAGCATTGTCAGCTATAGAACAACCTGAATGTATAAAAGATACTGTGTACCCGTTTTCGCATAATTGACTTATGATGAGTAAATTATGCTTGAGGTTTGATACAAGAGCCACGTTGACAATCCTTAGTCCATTGCTATTATCTCCGAACACGACAGATGGACCATAAGATTTCTGAATATCTGAGAATAGATCTTCATCTCCCGTCATGTTCGTAGAACAACCACTGTCTAGGATCCACTCATTTGACATGCCTGATGTCTTCGCACTTGAATCCTGATCCTGCAAGAACAATTATGTTGATTTAGGTCCCCGTTTCGAGTCGGGTCCTGAAGGATTAGCTTGGGTCATTGTTCCTTTTGGAACCCACATTTTGATAATCTTCAAGGTTTTCTCCTTGAGATTCATTTCGTTAACCTTCTCAACCTTTTGATGAGCATGTGTACGTGGTTGTGCGTTGTGTTCTTTTCCCTTCATCGTCCTTTGATGATACATGTATCTAGACTCGGGTTTCACATAGGTGTTTCTCCTATGTGGTGTGTAATGATAGTATTGGGGTTTCATTGAATGATGCTCAATGTGTCTTCCCGGAGAAAGGACATGATTTGGCTTCCTGGCATTTGAAACATGATGCTCAGCCTTTGTCCTTGAGTTTGCTGAATAGTTCTGCTTAGCAGTCATAAATTGAAAGCTTTGCTGAGATTCAACATCTCTTGTGATGCTCTGCTGACATCTTACATTCTGCTTGACCTTTTGCTGAGGTCTAGCATAGTGCTTGACACTCTGCTTGGGTTCAGCAGACTGCTTGATATTCTGCTGAGCGATCAGCTTAGCGTTTGATGATTCAGCAACTATCGTATCATTCTCTTTACTATCACCAAATATTTTTCCGGCATAAACAAAAATGATATTTCTTTTTGGCCTCGAAGTTTCATCTTCGTCATGACAACTGTGCCCAATTCCAGATCGATCACCGTGACGTCTCTGTTGGCTTATCAGGTTATTCAAGATATCCTGACTAGTCATATACGCGCAGACACACTTCTCATTGGCTTTGTTTTTCAAAATCAGATTCTCTTTTTCAAGATTTTTGAAATTTTCAGAGAGCTCAGAAAATTCAGTTTTAAGTCTCGATAACTCTTCGCTATTGGACCTTAGCCTTTCGATTCATCGGTCAGGCTTGCAACTTTTTGTTTGAGTGAAAAATAATCTTCTACGATAGCATTTTTCAAGTTGTATACCTTTGAAAGTTCTAAAGATAGCTTGGTAAGATAATCTTCCTCAGAATTCAAGAAGGAATCCTCCGATTCAAATGTGTGTGCTGAGCATGAAGTGTTAGCTATAGATGTTACCTCTTGATTATCAACTGCTAGGGCCGATTCTGAAGGTTGCTCAGCATTAGCGGATGGCTCACCATCCTCAACGATTCTTGCCATGAAGACCATTAAGGCTTCTTCTTCCTCATCAGTGGGATAACATTCCTCTTCATTGTCAGGAATATCTGGAACTTCTGTCCGTGTCAGCAACGCCTTGGTCACAGCTCGGACTGCTCGCCTTTCGAATCTTTGCCGCAACCGTTCTCTTTGTTCAGGACTTACTTTTGGACCATCATGCTTCAAGTGATCAGGAGATTTGCATTCAAAGCATGTCCTTATCTTTTTCTCAGTAGGATGTTGTATTGAGATTGCTTTTGCATCCTTTTCGGCTTTTGCTTCCAAAATCATTTTTTGTATCTTCATCTGTTCCTCCAACTCGTCTATCTTTTGATTTTCACCGCTTGAGTTAGAAGTTGATGGAGTCTCCTTTGTTGTCGTTGTTGGTGTTGATCTCTCCTGATTATAAAATGGTTTCCTAGGAGATTTCCATTTGTTTGCGTCCTTTTTGAAGAAGTATGCTACGTCTTCTTGAGTTCCAGCACTCGTTGCATTTGGATGTGCTATAGCAGCTTCATTCTTCTTCGACTGCTGAATGATGAATTCATGTGCCTTTAATTGAGAGAACACTTCAGCGGTAGACATGTTGCTCAAATCCTTTTCACTTAGGCTCGTCATCTTGACAAACCAATCACTTTTGGGATAGAGCTTGGATATTATCTTGTTGTTCATTTCTCCTTTGTCATATTTCTTGCCGACATTTTTGAGTTCTCCTATGATAGTGTTGAATCTTTCTTTCATCTGCTGAATGGTTTCACCAGGAACCATGGCGAAGGATTCGTACTTGTCTACAACGACTTGTAGCTTGTTTCGCTTCATTTGTTCTGTCTCCTGAGAAACTTCACAGACGTACTCCCACATTTCCTTTGTTGTGTTGTAGTCTAGAGCTTTGTCAGACATCAGAGGAGGTAGACAATCCATGATTAGTTTCATGGCGATAAACTCCAGCTGGCCTCTCATCTGGTCTTCAAGAGTCCATTTTTGGTAGGGTTTCTTCACGCTCTCAGGTCTGGGTTGACCACCAGCGGGTGCAAGGGGTGTAGTGTTAACCTTCATGATCTCTATAGGACCAACCGTGAGAATGTCCCTCATTTCCGGATGAATGCTCTGCAACTGGATCATGGCCTTCTTTTTTCATGTTTCAAAGCCATCCTTGTTGTACTTAGGAAGAGCGTGATTCATCATTTTGATTCTTTTCGCCTTTACCTGAGCTATGTAAGACACAGATACAAGAAACGCAAGGAAAAAACTAGGATCTAGGTCCTAAGCGACTCAGAAGCAGTTGGTTTTTCAACCTCCTACTCTGATACCACTTGTTGGTCCCTGAGATCAGAGTCATCGTGGTAACAATAAGATACACACACGAAATGCAGCGGAATAAAAGTTAGCGTTTCCTTGTAAGTAGGTTATTCTTAACTTAGGGTTTTTGGTTCACCTTTGCTTAAGTTACTTTTTGCAGTTATACTCTAGCAACTCCGTTGCTAGGTTAAATTATCATAGCTCAAAAGTAATATAACAGTAATCAACAAGAGAACACAAGGTTTATAGTGGTTCGATCAAATGATCTACGTCCACTCCTTAGCCGAATCGCTAAGAGTTTCACTAAGAAAGTATACGGTGTACAAAGAGTTGCCTTTCCTGTATAGCAAGCAGCCGACGTTTGGTCTGTCTGCTCCACGGCTATCTTCCGATACTCCGAACCTTTCAGGTGTGGCTCCGGCTGAGTCAAGAGCGCACCTTCGTAAAACTCGCTTTTACCACCTGTGGAAAAGTTTAAAGTTCCTTCCGAACTATCCTTCATTCTCGGCTTCAGTGCCCGTTCTAATCAATTCCCTTTCGAGAAATTGACTGCTGGATACTTTCTATAACGAAAGTGATCCCAATGATTGAAGATTCTTGAATAACTTCAAGAATCTCTCAGATGAGTGTCAGATGAGTGGTGGGACACTCAAGAAGTTGAAGGCTTTTCGATATCTTGGTATTATGCCTTTCAACTGAACTGCTCTTAGGGCTTTTGTCTCTTTTTTTTTGGAAACTTTCGTACGTGTGTTTGCGTTAGAGAGTGAGCAGCTCCTGCATCTTCCTTTGACTTGCCTTTTATAGTGGTTTTCTCGAAGTTTGAGTCAGCAGATCCGTTTAGACACAACGGATCTTTCTTCTTAAATGCAGGTGGCCTTTTACCAACTTTTCTGTCTCCGTACAGGCTTTTTCGTCCTACTTCTGACAGGTCTGATCTTCGCGTGTTGGTCAGAATAGCGGTGTAGCAGTTGTAGAGATTTGCTTTGCTGTGCCTTTACTGGAACGGGATGCTGGATATCTTTCAGCATACTACTGGACTTGGTGCGCAGCAAATGCTCTTCTGCTTCTCTGGCTTCGGATTGCTAACACCTTTAGCAGCCTGTGATGTGTTATCAGATGATGACTCCTCAGCATTCTGCTATCACTAATTTTCTTCTTCTTTCTTGCTTTCCTGTTGTCTGCTGAGATTCTTCCAAGCAACCTATTCTATTACAACTCGATGTTTACCCTATACAGGACATTACATAAGTTGCTAAGCTATGCTAAGGTTCAACAATGATCGACCATCTACTAAGGTTTGATCCAACAAAACCTTTTACATTGTACTCCTAAGGGTAATTCAGGAATATTTTCCCAACACTTGTCTTGTGTTTTCCTGTCGTTTGTGATTCATAAATTTTCGTGTCTTTCTTTGTCGTATTTCCTTTAGGGTAAAAATTTTGGTGGTTAGGGTTTCAAAATTGTGAGTTTCCTTGTGTGTCAAGATTTAAATTATCCTTCTTACCATATTAGATTAAGTCAAATCTTTCCTTATACCTTTTTACCTTATTCATACCTTCCTTCCTTGGTGGCCATATTATTTCCTTCTTGATTGAATTACCAAACAATTTGGTAATTGCTTTATAAAAAAAAGGGGCGATTTTTTTTTAAAAAAAGAAAATTCGAATAAAAAAAATAAAAAATAGAGTTCGAAGAGAAAAAATTTTCGTAAAAAAAATTGATAAAAAGTGTTGGGAAAATAAAAAAAGAAGGGGAGTAAAATTAAATCAAAAATCCCTAATTTTTTTATTTCTACTAGTGCCTTTTTGTCATTTTCGTCGGTAAATTCAATTTTTGTCGTAACTTTTGCGTCCGGTGTTCGTTTTTGGCTTAATTGTGCTTTTCGGAAACGTCTTGGAGAGCTCTACAATACACATTGCTTTGCCGTGATAAAAGGTGTTTTTTGGCCAAATTTCATTGTTTTGGAGTAGTTATTGCCCTCCGAAAGTTTTTTCGAAAAAAAATTTCATTCGTTTTTGGTCGTTTACCTTCCTAGAATCGTCTAGAGTCTTCCCGTCCTGTTGGTTCGTCGAATTGAAGTTCGTGGAATTTTATAAGAATTTTTGAGTCTTTCGGAAAGGAGAAAAGAGTGGTAAAAGGCAAGAGAGTGAGGTTATTAGAGGGATTGAAAAAGCCATTATATACTGAGAGATACACGAGTGTGAGTGTTTTGACATAACTGAGGGATACACGAGTGTCAGTGAGGTGGTGAGGTCTTTCTTTTTTTATCTTTAGCTAACCTTTCTTGCAGGTATGTCTAAAAGTAATAGTGCTGAGGATATGAAAGGAGATGAGACTATTGGTGGTGGTCAAATGAAGTACATGATGGAGGCCATGAAATCAGAATTGGCTAGGCTACTGAAAAGTGAGATAAATGCCATGCATCAGCGAATGGATGAATTCGAGATCTCAGTGACAGAAAGGACTAGGCGTTACTCATCTAGTAGTCATAGGAGTACTAGGAAAGGACGTGGCGGTCGAGGATGAAGGGATTCCTGAACTGAATCACGAAGTCCGTTTGCCAAGGATCGTTAATTGGAATATAAAAAATAAATTGCTATGCCTATGATTAATCCTAGCATGCTCCTATTGAATATGCATAAGGGGGTTTATGCGGAATACCTGGATTGCGAAACCCTGAAGAACGAGTGCGCGAAGATTACTCTTGATCTTTCCCACGCACAAAGATTTAATTCCTAACAGATTGAGGAAATAAATCTTATATAAATAAGATAATTATTTTCAAATAAACAAGGAGAGAGAGAAGAAAGAAAATCCTCCTGATTTGTATCCCAACTCAATCTGAATATTTGGTGAAGATTCCCTTCAGATTCCTTGCCCAGTTGAGAAGCAGAATCTCCTCCTCGTTTCTCAGATCTAGTCGATCACCACAGCTCCCAAAACCTAGTTTGATGTGTGCAACTTATGATCTTGTGGTGTGTTGAGATATGAGGAAATGAGGCCTATTTATAGGAAAATACTGGACTTCTATTGGGCTTGAGTTTCATGGGCCAGACCAGGGACCAAAATGCAAATAGCAAATAAGGCCTATCAATTAATTAATTCCCATATTCAACCCAGAATATAATTAATTAATTAATATTGATTCATTCCACCAGAGAATCAATACTGTCCTACCTATTTGCTACCACGTTTTGAGGTACGGGTTGCATGGGCTCGGTATATCCCCACATTTAAGGTTACAGACATTCGTTAATTAATTTAAGCTCTGACAAGCTATTTAATTAATTAACATCTTATATTCCTGAATCAATCCACTCAAACCTTTTCACTTATGCTTGAACTTAATCAGCCTGCAGGACTTTAGCATAACGAACCTTTTGAGCTGTTCAGGGAATGTCACCATCCTATACTGGATGTGGTTACCTAGTTCCAGTACCAGACAGTCATACACAAATTGCTATTACCCAAGATACAGATATACAAGCTCAACTAGAGCCTTTCACTGCAACTCAAAGTAATACACAATCTGCATATACTTCTGTACCTTCATATAGGCTTAGGATCTCATCAAGCCATAGAGATCTTGATTCTTTTAATGTCAGATAAAAGAATCGATCTCGATTTAGGTCCTTATCAATGTGTGCCCCACACCAGCATACCAAGGCATCCAAGACAAGATGCTTATTACTGCGTATGCTGCAGCCTACACCGACAGTTTATCCTGGAACTGTCTCAGTTGTGATAACTATTTATATCTCGCTAGATCAAACGATCCATACGATCTTCCATTATCTACTACACACCGTATGATCTCCCTATCGACGAGATAAGAGGATAACTGCATTTGCAACACATGTTTATTAATTCAGACAGGAGATGAACATACAACATTTATGATTCCCAGTATATTAACCAATCGACCTTGTACATAATATACCAATCATAATGCTTTCAGTATATAAATCCATCAGATGAGGCAGAGGCTCCAATGGGATACAGAGTCCTCATGATGAGGAGGACGTCGATGACTATGAGAAGGAGTCTTATGATAACAATCTGAGGAGAATTAAGATGAACATCCCGTCATTTCAGGGAAAGAATGACCCCGATTATATCTGGAGTGGGAGCGAAAGGTGGAGATGATGTTCGAGTGCCACAACTACTCTGAGTTGAAGAAAGTAAAGCTGGCTGCAGTAGAGTTTTCTGATTACGCTCTTGTATGGTGGGATCAGTTGGTCAGTAGTCGGAGGAGGAATAGGGAGAGATCTAAAGAGACATGGGATGAGATGGAGGCTGTTATGAGGGGGCGCTTTGTGCCGAATCATTACTACCGAGAGTTGTATAACAAGTTGCAGGGTACCCGGAGTGTGGATGAGTACTATAAGGAGATGGAAGTGGCTATGTTCCGAGCCAATGTAGTGGAGGATAGAGAGGCAGCGATGGCTAGGTTTCTGGCTGGTCTAAATTGGAAGATCCGGAATACAGTGGAGCTGCAACATTATGTTGAGCTAGATGACATGGTCCACATGGCGATCAAGATTGAGGGACAGCTCAAGAGGAGGGGCAGCGGCAGTAATACGAGGTAGAACCCTACAAGTTGGAGAGAATACCAGACTGGCAGTGGTTCCACACCAAAATGAGCTCCGTAGAAGAAGGAGGAGGAGCAGCCACGAGGGGAGAAGAAGTCATTTGTGAAGCCCAAATCAGATGCCGCAGTTCAAGGTAAATCTGTTGCCATTGAAACCCGGAATAAAGATCGTAAGTGTTATAAGTGTCAGGGTTTTGGACATATTGCTAATGACTGTCCAAATTAGAGAGTCATGGTACTTGAAGGATTTCGAATCCAAAGGTGTTGGATCCTTCCATCGTATCAACTCCAATTTGCTTCCGTGTTGTGTCTGAGTCAATTCGTCCGAGTTCATGGGCTGCGATCTAAACTTTCTGGCGAGGATCGTATCATGTATCCTATACAAGATTTTTACAATTTGACTCGATACTAAGTTGCTAGAAAACTAGATTGACTAAACTTTGATGCACCAAAACCAATATACATACAATTTAGATCAAGGGATTATAATATTTCTAATAACATAATTGATTGATACACGAGTGTACGTAAGGTAGTGAAGTCCTTCCTTTATTTTTATCTAACTTTTTCTTGCTGGTCTACTAAATATAATTCTATATTTTTTCAATGGATATTTAAGGGAATTATTTTGAGAAAATTATCCAAAAAAAGTATGAAACTACGTAAAAAAAATGAATACCTCAAGAATCCGAATTTTATTGTTCGTAACATTTATAAAAATTTATAAAAGTAAAACATTATATTATTATTACTTAATGTAACAATTAATTAAATAAAAACCAATTAATTAATTTAAAAATATCAACTAAAACTATCAAATAGAGAGTCAACCTAAAAATTAATATATATTAAATTAATAAATAATCTTAATAATACAATTCATTTATTATGACAAATATAATTCTCGCGCATCGTATTACCCGAATAC
>JAPKLW010001772.1:83316-96552 GCA_026898455.1 Plectranthus barbatus | reverse complement strand
CCTTGTTTAGGAGGAGACTCGAAGACTTTGATGTTCGTGAACATGTCTCCCGAGCCTTCATCAGTAGGTGAATCACTTTGTTCACTACGATTTGCAGCAAGGGTTAATGCATGTGAAATTGGTGTACCGAGGCGCCAAACCAGCCTAAAATCTTCCTTGGACTCTCGTTTGAGCATGGGCTGATGATGATGGTGTGACTTCGTATCTTATGGAAATTTATTTGCTATTGAAATCTAACCTAGAAAAAGAGTCTTGTAATTTGATAAGTAACCTTGGCTTTGGCTTGCATTTGGTTTGATTATGAATTTGTATTAACTCGGTTATGTTTGCAATGATAATGTACATCAAATAACTACACATTCAAATTCCCATTGATTACATCTTAGAAATGAATTTCTTTGTGTTATTTTGTTTGGGTCAATGGCATCTTTTCATTTTTCTTTTTAAAATTAGGGCATAATATTTAAAGAGAGAGAGAGGGGGTATCCGATGTTGCATATTTTATTTTTAGCAGAGTTTGTATAAATATATGAGACAAGACCTAGAAAATGAAAGCAATGGGTATCTCAATGATTATTGGGTTTGATCGGTTCTCACTAATCTTTATGAAATTGGTCTAAAATGTTATCCGCAATTAATTTTTTTATTTATTAAACTCAACAAAAAAATAATGTAAATGATAGTGATTCATTTTCAATTTATTCATTTTCTTATAGCTTTTTATCTTTTCAAATAATACCAACATATTCATCAAATTTGTAATTGAAATTCATTATTCACTTCAAATAAAATAAATAATTATGAGATAATTAATTAATAAAAAATACAAATAGTATTAATTGAACACGTATTTGTAAAATAACAGTTCATAAAAAATTACTTAAGATAATATAAAAATAAAAAATCATATAGTAAAAGCATATTAAAACATATAAAATAAACTAAATATCTCCATAATACTCCCCGTCCCATTCAACTAGGTACTTATTCCTTTTTTGAGACGTCTCATTCAATTAGGTACCTTTCATTTTTTTTTGGCAAAAAATAGCCAACAATTAAAATTTTTAATAACTTAATTAGGATTACTAAATTACATTAATTAAATCTAAATCTTTTTCAAACAAAAACCATCATAATTAAATATAAAAGCGATGATAAAATAAGGCATTAAAAAAATTTAATTATCATTCTCTACTTTATTACCAAACACAATTAACCATTAAACACAAACTCCTAAAATACCGTGCCCAAAAGAAAGGTACTTATTCGAATGGGATGGAGGGAGTATAGACTGTATAGTTATATTTCGATAAACCAAAACATTTTTAAATTACAATTTTGTCCACAAACTCTAACAAATCTCTAACAATAGGCTGAAAATTTTGAAAACCTCGCCCTATATCTCTAGCCTCAAAATCGTTTCTTCTTCATTTTTTAGAATACATTTTTTTCTATTTTTCATAGTTAATTGGAAAAAACTATAAATTCATAATATATTTTACAAATCAAAATTTCTTATTTTACATTGTTGAAAAAATTATATTTTTTAAAGAAGTTTTATAATCATATAAAGATTGTTTAGCACAATGATTGTATTTGTGCGATTTCTTCAAATTAACTTGTGTCTTTATCCACATTCAATTCAAATAATTCCTAAATTTTAGAAAAATTACTAGTTTTACAAAATCAATTTTTTCATTGTTTTTCATTTGCATTGATTCTTTCAAAGTTATATTTAGAAGATGGTTTAATTGCATCATGTTATTGAAATTTAAATTTGCAGAAAATAACTCCACCAAATCTTATTCAAAACATAAAACCTTCATTTTGTAAAAAAAAAAAAAAATTGAACAAGGGGGCTATATTTAACGTTTTTAAAGAAGAAGTATGGCGGGGGCTATATTTTTTTGGCAAAAACTTGTGTTAGGTACGCCTAAACGGTTTAGGCGAGTTTTATCCATACCCAAATGGGTTCACCCATCCCAAATAGGGTTTATTAATCCCCAATTAGGGTATAGGATGGGTTTGACTTGGGTTAATGGATAAAACCCGCCTAAACCGTTTAGGCGTGCCTAACCTGAGACATTCCCTATTTTTTTTATATAAAATAATAGTCAGGGACAAAAATGTAAATTAAAACATAAATTCATATTTTAATTAAATGTGATGGCTATGAAGAGAAAAAAGAGAGCTATGAATAGAATTATATTTCGATAAACCAAATAACTAAATAACTTGATAATAAAATTTCACGATAACACACAAAATAAACAAACAACTCAATAATAAAATTGCCTTCTCGTAGAAATAAAATAAAAATAATAGATTTAAAAGCTAATATACAAAGAGTTGGTCTTTGTGAGAGACTATCTCTCACAAAAATAATGTGAGACGAATCCCACAAAAGATCCATATTATTATAGGTTTAAATCACCCAGATGAATAAATCAAAGGGGAAGCCCAAATCCCAAATCTTCATTTTCGAACCAAATTCTTCATCCACAAAAACAGTGTGGCAGTCGTGAAAGATGTTGGCCGGATTCTCCCCTCCACCTTCCCCTTGCCTTCTTCCTCCTCGTCCGCTGAAGAATATTTCATCTGATACAAGTGCCCAGATGTATAAACTTCTAGAAGACAATGCTGACTGTGTAGAGAAGATTTTGGATCATGCATCTCGATGATTTATATGAGCTGGCATTTAACCAACTTTGTTTAGTGTTTTCTTGTATTGAGTTGACTATAAATACTTGTAAGCTGTGTTACTTTCAGCATGAATAAATAAAAGTACACTTTATTCTCTCAATTTCTACATGGTATCTTCGGGTTCCGACAAAATTGCCAGATTCCTTGGAATGAACTTCTTCGCGATGAAGAACAGGAACCAAATGTTGATGGTGACAACATATATTGATACCGCATTATCACTTCATGGATCCGATTCTCCCGGTATGCAATTGATCTCATACCAGCGGAAACTTTTTGGCTTGGCGTCGATTGCTCTAGGTGCGAAGGATAAACTAGGACTTATCGATGGCGATATTCAGCCTCCACCAGATAGGAATTCCCCCAAATTTGCAGCTCGGAAACGGGTAGATTGTATGCTTATTGCATGGATACTAAATTCATTATCGAAGGAAATGAAATCGCTCGCTGTTTTATTTACTCCGATTCAGCCAAATCTCTATGGGATGCTATTAGTCAACGGTTTGGAGTGAATAATGGCACTGTGGTGTATCAATTGAAGAGAGAAATCAACAAACTTACTCAAGGAACCAAACTAAATGAGCTGTGGGACGAGCTCAGTCAAGTACTTACTCTTCCTCTAATACGACAGCTCAATCATTGCTTGATTTTGAAAACACTGAACGGTTAATGTAATTCCAGCTTGTTGGTCTGAATGATTCCTATCATAATATCCGGAGCCAAATACTTGTTTTAGATCTGTTTCATTCAGTTCACAAAGCATTTTCTATGGAGAAACAGAGGCACATTCAACACCTTTATTCTTCTGACTATTCTGAGAGTGCCAATTCAGTTGAAAGCTCGGTGTCTGGAAGATCTGGTTGTGGTAAATCGAGTTTTAAACCTCGCCTGTCAAAGGCGGATAAAGCTCTCCTTAAATGTTCTTACTGCAAGTCTCTTGGACATGTACAAGCTGATTGCTTCAAACTTCATGGGATTCCAGATTGGTTTAAACAGTTGAAGGAAAGTCGTTTAAAATCTTCTGTTAATATTGCTGATACACGTCCTGCTTCTACTTTTTCTGGTGACAGTTCTGCAACACATATGGGACCTCTGATCCAAGCTGAGATTGCCCGTTACTTCAGCACACAAATGTCGGGTTCTGCTCCTCATCCAGCTGAGTTTTCTGGTTATGTTGGTATGCATTGTTTACATGCTCATTCTCAGATTTCTGATCCTCATCATGTGTTAATGCATACCTGGATACTAGACACAGGAGCAAGTAATCATATGTGTTGTCAAATTTCTATGTTTAGTTCTTTATTCATCCTCCACAATCCTGTTTCAGTGTTTATGACCGATGGTTCTTCTTTGCCAGTCACTTCATCTGGCAATGTTTTCATCTCTCCATCTCTAATTCTAAAAAATGTCCTCTATGTGCCTCAGTTTCTTCACAATCTGATTTCCATTTCTCAAGTAATCACCAACTCTAATGTCATCTGCCTATTCTCATCCTCATCTTGCCTGATAGAGGACCAATGGACTAAGTCAACACTTGCTACTGGACATCTTCGTGGCAAGCTGTATACCCTTGTTTCTTCTGTTACTCATACATCTTGTAATAGTGTATCGTCTGATTCCGCTCTATGGCATACCAGACTTGGCCACCCTTCTATTGATGTTTTCAAAAATATAAAATTTTTTCGCAATTCATATTTGTCTTCTCTTGATGCCATCTACAAATCTTGTGATCAATGTCATGCCGCAAAACAACACCGTTACCTTTCCCATCTCGCACTTCTTCCACCTCTGCATTATTTGAGCTCATACATGTTGATATTTGGGGTCCTTACACTTATAAAAAAGCCTCTGGCACTCCATATATGTTAACTATTGTGGACGACTACAGTCGTGCTACTTGGACATTTCTCTTATCACACAAGAATTAGACTTTTTCTGTCCTTACTCAATTATTTAATATGGTTCGTAATATATTCAAGACATCTGTTTAAACACTTCGATCTGACAACGGTCTCGAATTCACGAGTTCTCCTATGCAAACTTTGTTTCACAGTCTTGGTATCGTTTATCAAACCACATGTGTTCACACTCCCCAAAAAAATGTGGTGGTTGAATGAAAGCATAAACATCTTCTTCAAGTAGCTCGTGCTCTATTATTTCAATCTAAGCTTCCTCTTGAGTTCTGGACTTATTCCTTGTTAACTGCTACTTACCTTATCAACAGATTGCCCACACCAACTCTTAACTGAAAACACCATATGAAATACTCCACAATAAGCAACCTGACTACTATATTCTAAAAACCTTTTGATTGTCTTGCCTATGCTTCTAACACACAGCCTCACAAACATAAATTCGCTCCTCGTGCTTTTCGAACTATCTTTCTAGGATATGCTCTTAACGCTAGGGGGTATATTCTTGGGATATTGATCGATCGCATAACATAATCTCCCGTGATGTTCAATTTTGTGAGAATATATTCCCAGGCTTAACCTCTGAACCATCTATTCTCCATCTCCACCTTTATTCATCCCTCCTCATCCTACACATGATAATATCACCTCTGATCCAACACACTCTGATTCTATAAGTCCCAGCCTTTTTCCAATTCCTTCTTGTGTTAACCCCCGAACCAGCACGTGCTAAAAGAACTCCTTTATGGCATTAGGATTATGTTGTTCACAGTACTACGTCTCACAAATAATCTCCCTCATTCCTAAAGAATCCTACTCCTTTCACGCCACCCGCATTTGACATTTCCTTTCTATATATCTTACAATATTCTTGCCACATGTTTGATTTTTCTTGCTAATGTGGACTGTATCCGAGAACCACGATCATATGATGAGGCTCGAAAATCTCCTTCCTGGTTGGAAGCTGTTGAATTGGAATTGCAAGCTTTGGAGAAAAATAATACTTGGGAATTATGTGATCTTCCCCCGGGCAAGAAACCTATCGGTTGCAAATGGGTTTTTAAAGTTAAACTGAATCCTGATGGAAGTATTGAACATCACAAGGCCCGGTTAGTGACCAAAGGTTTTAATCAGCATTTTGGGATTGATTATTTTGATTGTTTCTCTCCTGTTGCAAAGCTGGTGACTGTGCGTATTCTTCTTGCCTTTGCTGTCTCTCGTGGGTGGACAATTCACCAGGTTGACATCAATAACGCATTTCTTCATGGCTCTCTTGATGAAGAAATTTATATGACTCCTCCTCCTGGATACACCACCACACGTCCTGCTCAATTTTGTCGTTTAATGAAGAGTTTATACGGGCTTAAGCAGACATCTCGTCAATGGAATAAGGAATTTACTCACACCTTACTTATTTTTGGCTTTTATCAATCTACTTCTGATAAATGTCTGTTTGTTTCCCACTCTTCTGCTGCTTTCATGGCTGTTGTCGTTTATGTTGATGATTTACAGATTATTAGTTCTGATGATTGTGCTGTTGCTGCTCTAAAGTCTTACCTTGATCAGAGATTTTCTATAAAGGACTTAGGTGCTGCAAAGTATTTTTTGGGTATGGAGTTTGCCGGAGGTGCTGATGGGTTGTTTATGAACCAAAAAAGTATGTTCTGGATATTATTACTTATTTTGGTTTGATGGGGTGCAAATCTCTATCCACTCCAGTTCCTCATATGGTTTCTCATGCAGATTCCCAGTCGTTTGAGCAGCCGAAATCATATCGTCGTCTTGTTGGTCCTCTTCTCTACCTTAATCTCACACGATCGGACATATCGTTTGCCGTTCATTATTTGAGCCTATTTATTTCTGTACGTACTCTGACTAATTGGAAGGCTGCACTTCATTTGGTGAAATATTTGAATGGTTCTCCATCACTTGGTTTATTTTACAAATCTGAGGCTGACTTTCAAATTTCTGCTTACAGTGAAGCTGATTGGGTGGCATGTTCTTTGTCCCGCAGATCTGTTACAGGTTACTGCATATTTCTTGGTTCTTCCCTTGTGTCTTGGAAGAGCAACAAGAAGAGTACAATATCCACTTCTTTCCCTGAAGCCGAATACCATGCTTTAAGTACTACTATTCGAGAGCTTCAATTCATATCTTATATTTTGGCTGATTTACATATTGATTCTCCTTGGCCTTTCCCGCTTTGGTGTGACCGTCAAGCTGTTGTTTATATTGCAGCTAACCCATTTTTTCAATGAACGTACTAAACACCTCGAAATCGATTATCATCTTGTTCGTCTCAAATTTAAGGAGGGATTTGTTGATCTCAAGCATATTACTTCTCAACTTCAACTTACTGATACTTTTACTAAGTCCCTTAATGGACCTAGGCATCAATTTTTTTTTGTCCAAGTTGGGCATGCATGATCTTCATGGCTGCCCACTTCGGGGGGGGGGGGGCGGGGGGTGTCAGATACAAGTGCCCAGATGCATAAACTTCTAGAAGACAATGCTGACTGTGCAGAGAAGATTTTGGATGCATCTCCATGATTGATATGAGCTGACATTTAACCAACTTTGTTTAGTGTTTTCTTGTATTGAGTTGACTATAAATACTTGTAAGCTTTGTTACTTTCAGCACGAATAAATGAAATTACACTTTATTCTCTCAATTTCTACATTCGCCTCTGCGCTGCCGGCTACTTTCTATACACAAAGAACTATATTCACGAGGCATCCTTTTTTATGTATATTTTCTTGCACACCAAAACAATGGTAATCCTCAGTTTCCTCATCTTTGGCGTTGCCATTGGAGGTCTCGCCCGAGGTTTACAAGGTGGTAATGAGCCCACTTTCTTCATCTTCAAACGCATCATTTATACGACGTGTGGGCTATGGTTTTCTTGATGCAAGTTAGTATGAGTTTAGGGATTTATGGCAC
Source organism: Plectranthus barbatus (assembly GCA_026898455.1). Taxonomy (NCBI): domain Eukaryota; kingdom Viridiplantae; phylum Streptophyta; class Magnoliopsida; order Lamiales; family Lamiaceae; genus Plectranthus; species Plectranthus barbatus. The sequence goes on along the minus strand of JAPKLW010001772.1, from coordinate 88,995 downwards.
CATGATGACGCAGAGACAACTTCACCGTCGGAAATCTAATTTCTTTTATAGGAGTTATTTTTTTTTGGGGCTGCATGAAATCACACTTCTCTGGCGACGGACTGTGGTGGCGCCAGTGGTGGAAGAAACAATGTTTCAAAGTTCCGGTCAGGGTTATATTTGGGTGGAGGAGGTGGTGACATTTCATAATCTGTGGTCTGGTGGAGGAGAATGAATGACAAGTAGGAGGGGTCGGTGCTTAATGATGGAGGTGAATCCGAAATTCGTTCATGGATTCTCTGCTTTGTACTATAAGAATCTATGTCCAGGATTGCAACACACCAACACATGCTAGGACTCTCTCTCTCTCCCTCTCTCCATATAAAATCACATGACTCTTGCCCTTACTACTTTCGACAATCAGCCATGCGTCTGTACATAACTATAGGTGGTGCTTGCTGATCATTTGGGTGTTGTCTATATACAATTAAGAGAAAATAATGTATATAATAAATAAACATTAAATACATCATTTTAATAAAATAAATACACCATTTGAGTAGTTCATATACAATGATATATTTGATCCATAAAAGAAACTAAATCAATAAAAAAAATTACATCATTACAATAAGAAATACATTATTGAAGAACAAAAAAAAAATAAAAATACATCATTTAATAAAAAGAAAAGATAATTTCTAAAAAGCAAGTACATCATTTAGATAGATTAAATACATCATTATAATGAATAGATACATAGGATAAAATGCATCATTTACTAAAATAAAATAAATTATTCTAATTTAAGAAATACATAATTTGAGTATCACACATATAATGAAGTATTTGATACTTAAATAAAAACTAAATCATTTAAAAAATACATTGGTGTAAATAAATATATCATTTAAGAACAAACAAAAATATTCATCTTTGTTAAAAAAATATAATATTTCTGAAAATGGGTTATTGGAATGAGCATCAATTTTCTTAATTTTCTTCAAATTTTGTTGGATTGTAAGGTGCTCCCACAAAACTACAAATGGAATTAAATTCTTCAATTAAACTTTTTGAAATTTGTATTGTTCAAGAAGTAATTAACACATCATTTACTAAAATAAAATAATCATTCAAATCAAAGAAATACATTATTTGAATGTTAACTCAACTTACATAGAAGAGAAATGATTTATACACTAAATAAAAGTTAAATACATTATTTACTCAAACAAAATACATTATTCTAATAGAGAAATAGATCATTTGAGTATTTCATATTTAATTAAGTGAAAATGATGTATTTAGTAAATAAAAACTAAAATTATATCATTTTCTCAAATAAAATACATCATTCAAATTTAAAGAAAACATCATTTCAAAATCTCATTTACATTAAAGAGAAAACAATGTGTATAATAGATAAAGATTAAATACATTACTTACTAAAATAAAACACATCATTCTAATCAAAGAAATACATCATTTGATTATTCCATGAAATCAATGTATTTAGTAAACAAAAAATAAATACATTATTTACTAAAATAAAATCAATCATTCTAACTAAAGAAATACATTTGAGTATGTGAAAATGTTTATTTAGTAAATCCACCATCGCCACCAACCGCATCTACATTCGCCTCCTCTTCTCCACCGCCTCCATCCTCCCGAAATACCGGATCTCCATCGTGCAATCCAACGCCACTAGCCGCATCTCCAACTCCTCCGACGATGACATAAATGCCATGATCTTCAATATCATCCGCAGAACTCCAACTCATCTACCACTAAATGAAATAACACTTTCTATTTCAAAACTAGCAGGACGACGATTCAAGCAAATGAAAATAAGCATGCTTATAAACAAATTCCTCATTGACAACATATATTGGAGACCCAAACCAAAAATGCTAAAGAAAGACACTTGAAAATGACAAGTTGCGACCAGGTCCATACATCATGTAATGCTCACCAAAAAAGTAATACATGCTATCAAAATGTAATCACATGAAAGGAGAGACTTGCACATAGGCTAGTATGTCACCTGGCATCACTCTAATACCACTTTCTTGCAGCCTCAAAATCCAATCATAAAACTTCTCTTACAATCAGTAAAGATGTTACAGAGAGTAAAAAACAATTGTTCAGCATGAAAATTCCTTAAATTTTCAATAAAGAACTCATAGCTTGTAGTCCTAGACAACATTATTCTATGTCAACATGCATATTAAAAAAATAGATATTGTACGTATTTATATTATAACAAAAAGTCAAAAAGCTCCACAAGACATATAATTAAGCTAACAGAATTACAAAAACCAAAAGTTTCAGAGGCAAAGCAATCGGTTTCCACAAGTTCTCACATTTAACTAGAACACATAAATTACCAACCAATCAATCATAACGCGTATCAACCCAAAATTCCTTCACTCCAGTTACTCAATTGCTCATGGCTATGACAAATAGCGCCAAATTACAACTCAATTAACACTTATAAAAAATCCACTCGCAGGAATGCAAAATGACACGGAAAGAGGATAAGGCAACTATAAATGAACCATCGCGTGACGTTCATTGGTCTGGAAGGAGATGCTACTGGTTGACGGCCTACGAGTAAAACCATGAGAGGGAGTTGGCGGCCCCGCAGAAAGCTGTATACATGCCTTGATCTACCTCGCAAGCTTCGTCATGTCGTATTTTCTCTTCTTTGCCATTTGAAAAAACTCTGAAACAAAATCGAATGTTCTTGCTTCGATTGTACGGAAAGGAACATAGACTGGTCGACGATGCGTGCGTCCTTCTCAAACAGAAACAAATCCTTCATCGAGGTCGCCACCTTCTCGCAGATTTTTATTCTGAAACTCAGATCGCAGAGCACCCAATTCAATTCCGAGAAAAACATTGATTTAAGTAGTAAATTATGCTTGCGAGAGCCGCTCTTGCAGACCAAAGATATTATGAGAAGAAAATTTACTGAGAGAAAATAGGTTGAATTTGATTAATTTGGGGCAATTTTGCAAACTGTTGCAAAAATTAATAATTTAAACTATATTTTAGAAAATACTCCCTCCGTTCCATCTCAATTGTCCCACTTTCCTTTTCCGTCCGTCCCACCTCAATTGTCCCATTACTTAAAAAGACAACTTTTTCACACTCAACAATAAAATATTAATTTCACTCAACTTACTTTACACTCACACTTCTTGGTTATTGTGCCCGGTCAACCTGGGATAATTCAACTGGGACAGAGGGAGTAGTAATTAAAAGACCCAATTAAACTAAATAGATAGTTTTATATCCATTTTACCATAAAGAATGGAGAGACTGTCTCTTTGCCTTTTCTAAATTGTCACGGCCATGATGGCACAAGCTTGTAAGCATCACAGTTGGCATGATTTGGACTGAGACTATCATAGGATACAATAATAGAAAAATTTTAAAAATAATAATAAAAAATAGGAGAAAAGGGTTTTGGGTTCACAACCGAATCGTCTGCACAATTTTTAATGTACATTTATGTTATCAAATCAAAGAATACCACTTGGCACTTTTTAATTAAATGATTATCATTTATTTGTTTTAACTTTAGTTGTATAATATAATTAATAATTTGAAATTATATAAAATAAAAAATTATATTAAAATTCATATATTTTTTTTCTATAAATAGAGTATAATATTGAAATATTTTTACACCAAAACTGTAATTCACTTTTATTATATTTACATATTTAAAACATAAATCATAACAATATATATTGAAATATTAATAAAATATACAATATAATTTAGGTTGGGTGAATGTCATTGGTGTGAGTATAAATTAAGTTGGGTTGTGGGTTCTATAGGTGGATGAGAGAAATCAATATTTTTATTATAATTATATAGTTATATATAAATATATAATTAAAAAACCAATAAAAATAATATAAATAATATATATTGAAGTATAAATATGAAAATAAAATAAATTTTTGATTGGGTGAATGTCATTGCTTGAGTAGAAATTAAGTTGGGTTGTGATGGAGCCCAAGTAGCAGTTGTGAGAGACGATCCAGTCTACATTCCGAGTGGGCCGATGACTAGAGCTCGAGCAAGGACTTTGAGGGCTGGATTGAGTTCGTTGGTTAAAGGCATTTGGGCTGCAAATAATTCCAAGGATTCTATGTTGCTGGAAGAATTAAACGAAGGCCCAAAAGTTATTAATTTAATTATGTGTAATGATTGGACTTAGTTTAATTTATTTAGTTATTTTGGGCCAACATATTTAGGCCTTATTTTAATTAAATTTCCAATTTATTCCTTTAATTTTTGAAATTTATTTCCTTATTAGTTTAGGGTTTGAGTTGCCTATATATAGGCCTTGCATGGAACAATTTTGATTCAGTTTTCAGTTTAATAAAATTTGTGAGGTTTTCTCCTTTATTTCTGAGAGCTCAAATTTTCGAAATTCCTATTCATCCTTAGGGTTTTGATTTCGACTAATCAATTGGACAGTCATATCCATTGGTGGTGTCTTCACATATATCCTTCGTTGTTGGGTCAATCTGCTTCTTGGGTCGTAGGAGAATTATTCTGGACTACGGTACTTGAAGGTTTTCGAATCCAAAGGTGTTGGATCCTTCATCTTTAGTTTTCAGTTTGCTTCGGTGTCGTGTCTGAGTTCGCTCGTCCGAGTTCCTGGGCTGCGATCTAAATCTTCCTGGCGAGGATCGTATCATTTTGGTATCAATATCCAGGTCGTACCCTTCCTCTTCTTTGGTCTTCAATTTTCGTGTCTCTTAGTGTTAAAAAAAAATCGAGTCTTGCTTAGGGTTCGTGTCCTTGTTCTTGTGTCCTGTCGTTGTGATTCGTATTTCCTCGTGTCTTTCCTTGTCTCGTTTCCTGTTTAGAGTCGAAAATTCTTAGGTGTGTGGGTCGAAAATTTTAGGGTTTCCTTGTGAGTCAATATTTGAATTACTTTCTTTCCATATTAGATTAAGTCAAATCTTTCCTTATACCTTTTTACCTTATTCATACCTTCCTTCATTGGTGGCCATATTATTTCCTTCTTGATTGATTGAATTACCAAACAATTTGGTAATTATTTTTTTTAAAAAAGGACAAAATTAAAAAAAAAGAAAATTCGAACAAATAAATAAAAGTTTGAGTTCGAAGAGAAAAAAAATATTCGTAAAAAAAATATCGAAAAATTGTTGGGAAAGAAAAAACGAAGGAGAGTAAAATTAAATAAAAAATCCCTAATATTTTGATTTCTACTAGTGCCTTTTTTGTCTTTTTTGTCGGTTTTGGTCGTAACTTTTGCGTCCGGTGTCCGTTTTTTGCTTAATTGTGCTTTTTAGCCAAATTCCTTTGTTTTCGAGTAGTTATTGCCCTCCAAAAGTTTTTTTCGAAAAAAATTTTCGTTCGTTTTTGGTCTTTTACCTTCCTAGGGTCGTCTAGAGTCTTCCCGTCCTGCTGGTTCGTTGAATTGAAATCCGTGGAATTTATAAGAATTTTTGAGTCTTTTGGAAAGGAGAGAAGAGTGGTAAAAGGCAAGAGAGAGTGAGTTTATTAGAGGGATTGAAAAGCCATTTATACTGAGAGTGATACACGAGTGTGAGTGCTTTGACATAACTGAGTGATACACGAGTGTACGTGAGGTGGTGAAGTCCTTCTATTGTTTGTTTATCTAACCTTTCTTGCAGGTATGTCTAA
>JAPKLW010001772.1:49183-73316 GCA_026898455.1 Plectranthus barbatus | reverse complement strand
ATCATGAGACCAATGATGTCAATGATCAATCTTTACTGAATTCTTTCAAAAATATGAATATTGATCCGACTAGGTCTATGAATGATGCTGATCCAACATTGACGCACTCAGCAGGTGACCAGACTGCTAACCAGGCCAGTGATGCTAATTATCATGCTGAGGCCACCTCTACAGTATATCTAAATGACAATTTGGATGTTGCGGGAGTTCTTGATGACCAAGACGACGTGGAATCTGCTGAAGATCTTAGCAAATGAGTTGCTGAGATTCCAATCGCGGAAGAACCTGTTGCTAAAATCCCAGCTGATACTGTACCTGCCAATGAAGTTCCTATCATTGAAGATCCTGTAGCAGATGCAGAAGGTGGAGCTGCTCACGTTCCAGTTGCTGAGCACCAGGAGAATGAAGAGGAAAATTCTCATGCTGATAACAATCAAGGAGGGGTACCAGTTGCTGAAACTCCGGCACGTATCACGCCTACGTGGCTTTGTGCTCATCCCCTAGACGATGTTCTTGGAAACGTAAATGATCCTATGTTAACCAGACAAGGAAATGGCAATGCTATGCTGGCGTGCTACATTTCCAGTAAAGAACCCAAGAAAGTCGAAGAGGCTCTGCTAGATCCAGATTGGGTGAATGCTATGCAAGAGGAGCTTGCAGAATTCACGCGAAACAAAGTATGGGAACTAGTAGATAGGCCAGAGCACCAAAGTGTTATAGGCACTAAGTGGGTGTTCAAGAACAAGAAAGATGAATCCGGCCTAGTAGTCAGAAACAAGGCTCGTCTTGTAGCCAAGGGCTATAGACAATGCGAGGGAATAGACTATGATGAGACGTTTGCTCCAGTAGCAAGGCTGGAGGCAATTCGCCTATTTATCGCGTATGCTGCTTACCACGAATTCGATGTGATGCAAATGGATGTGAAGAGCGCATTCCTAAATGGTGAGCTCAAAGAAGAAGTTTACGTTGAGCAGCCACCGGGTTTCGAACAGGGTAATCAAGTCTACAGGCTCAAGAAAGCCCTGTATGGATTAAAGCAAGCACCAAGAGCTTGGTATGGAACTTTGTCTAAGTTCCTGCTGACCAACGGTTTTCAGAAGGGCAAGATTGATCAAACCCTTTTTTGGATCAAAGATGGAGATAGTATCTTGCTAGTCCAAATTTATGTAGACGACATAATTTTCGGATCAAAGAATCAAGATCTATGTGATAGATTCTCCGACCTCATGACTAGCAATTTCCAAATGAGCATGATGGGAAAGATGTCTTATTTCCTTGGATTACAAGTTCAGCAGTCTGGAGAAGGAATTTTTATTCATCAAAAGAAGTATACTCGCGATCTCATAGCAAAATATTGTCCTGAGAAGACAAAGAGCCTAAGGATTCCAATTAGCACAACATGTATTGTTGCACTTGAGATGGAATGAGATGATGTGAATCCAAATCTCTACAGAGGAATTATTGGTTCATTGCTGTATCTCACCGCTAGCAGACCGGATATATCCTTTGCCGTTGGCTTATGTGCTAGATATCAAGCAAATCCAAAGAAGGCTCACTTAGATACTGCTAAGCGAATTGTGCGATATTTGAAGTGCATAGAAGGTCTGGGAATTTGGTATCCACGAGCAGACAACCTTGCTCTAAGTGGATATTCAGACTCAGATTTTGGAGGATGCAAGATTGATAGGAAAATTACGAGCGGTACTTGTCAATTTCTTGGACACAAGCTCATTAGTTGGTTTAGCAAAAAGCAGCACTCTGTTGCTACATCTACTACCGAAGCAGAGTATGTAGCTTCTGCTAGCTGTTGTTCGCAAATTTTATGGATAAGGCAACAGTTGCAAGACTATGGGATTTCTCCCGAATGTGTGCCGATTTATTGCAACAACAATAGTGCTATGTGCATTACCAAGAATCCGGTCCATCATTCTAGGACCAAGCACATTGATATCCGTCATCATTTTATTCGTGATCATCAGGAGAAGAAGGATATTGATGTTCGCTATATATGCACTGAAGATCAGATAGCTGATATATTCACAAAGCCCCTAGCTGAATCTAGATTCAAGGAGTTATGCATTAAGTTGGGTCTTATGAAGTTGGATAATACTATGGATGAATGAGAAGCTATTCTCATTCTTTCTGGATTTCTTGGATTTCATGCATACATCATTTAATTATTCTGGATGCTGAATTAGTCTGCTGAAGAAAAATTTTGCTAGGTTATGACACTTATTAATTTTCTACTAGTCAATTTGGAGCAAAGAAGCTGCTGAGCAGACTCCCCGTGGATATTCAGCAGTTCATCGACATCACAAAAACAGATGATTAAAGAATAATATGTATCATATTATGTGCCATATAAGAGTAATCTATTGAAAATTCGTATCTGAAGATATGAGGATTTGGAGTAGCAATGAATTTGGAGTGATATAAGATGCACAATAGATGCAAAAGGATAGACGATACCATTTCATTAAAAAAAACATACATTCTATTACAAAAGGGGGAGGGGATCACTTGACATCATCAGACATACAATTCTTTTTAAGAGGCAGGGTTTCAGGGGTAGAAATCGGAGTTCCGGAGGTTGGACGACCCATCTGCTATTTCTGGGAAAGTTTGCTCAAGCAGCCAGCTAAGCTGCATTCTGTTTAGCAGAGGAACGGAGGGATACAGCTGGACACAGTCTCGGACGCCTTCAAAGACCAGGCTCGCCCAATCTACCTCCGCCTCGTCGTCCATAGCGAGCATGGCTTGCCAGATCTCCTTCGTCAAAAGAAAATTATTCTTATCTTCTCCCAGCAGCATGTGATTTGCAATGTGGAACAACTCTCTGTACAAGGTTGGAGACCTGATGCTAAAGCAGAAGTAGAAAACCTGAACCAAGGGGATTGACGCCATTCCTGCCAAGCCGTCCACTCCTGCGCCACCTCCATTGACCGGTAAGCCAAAACCAGTATCGGGCCCATTGGAAGTCCAAAGTCACGGGAAAAGGACTCCGGTGACCTCGGAAGGAACCATATACCGCCCTCTCCTCGCCATACAGTCTTTGAAGAACTCCCGGAGGAGATCCCCATGATAATGCAGAGGAGTTGCCATCACAAACTTCTTCAGCCCACTCCCTGTGATCTTTGCCATGACCTTCTCGGCCGCGGGAGTGTTATCACGGTAGTAAGCATAAAGACCAACCTCGTTGAGGATTTGATTTCTGCATATGTCAAGACATTGCCCTGGGGAATCCATTTGCCTTAAAATTTTTTTTTGGAAGTTTGAAGGGCAGAGGAGTTGTGATGTTGAAGCATCATCACACAGAGCCTATTTATAAAAGAGAAACCCTCTTAGCATTTATGATTACGTGGAAATCTTTAAAATATCGTGATGATTCATATCTTGAAATTTGTATCGTCACAAGAAGAAAGAACATCGTGACTGCATGGAAAATCTAATCGGTTCAGCAGTGACGGTTGATAGTCAGATCAGCGTTTGGCTCGAGGAGACCATCATTATTTGTGATCTACTAAATCCTAGCAGATCCTTGATATGCCGATGCAATATGAAGGAGAGTAATATGTATTAAGGACAAGTGAGCATCTGCTGGATAGAATATGCTGAGTCAAACCTTTCTTTTGCCACATCATATTCGAGGAGGGGAGATGATATCAATGAAAGTCAATCTCATTAGACCAGTTAAACGCATTTAATGCGTACAGACGACTGTATCAAGTTAGAAAGTGCCACGTCAGACTACTCAAGTGTCTCTTGGAGAAAGGAACGATGTGTGATGGGACATACGCATTCGAGGCCGTCGATCCATCTCGCTGGCAGAAGAACTCCAAACCATTGGATTTTACTTGCTGAGAATCTAGCAGAGATAGCGAATCTACATCAAACAATATGACGAAGTGATGACCTTGCTGAAAATATGGCCGTTAGGAGAAGGTCAATATTTTAATCCAATTTTTCTTAAGCGTACACTCATAAATTCGTTTGATTAACTTGCTGAAATTCATGGAGGCTATGCTAAGGCATGAAAATGCAAGGCAAAATCGTCATACGAAAAGTTATGTACATTCCTTATGAACAAAAGATACAATATTGTTTACATTTAAAATAAGGGAGGCAATGGCTGAAAAGGATAGAAATCCCATCCATGAAGGTTAGAGGGACCTATAGTAAGGTGGGGAAACCCTTGCTCCAGTAACCAGCTCAACTGCATTCCATAGGGGAGAGGTCGATTTGGACATTCTTGTACACACCTCCGCACCCTCTGAAAGACGAAAGCTGCCCAGTCCACCTTGGCTCTATCATCGAAGGCCATCATTGCCTTCCACTTCTCCCTAGTGAAGGTCATACTCTCAGGATCGCCTGAAATGATCATGCCACTGATAATACGGAAAATGACACGGTATGGTGTCCGGAGATTGTAGGCGGAAGCAATGGGAGAAAACTCGAAGTGAGGAGAAGACCTCCATTTCTCCCATGCGGTCCACTCTGGAGCTGTCTCCCGTGAACGATAGTCCATCACAACCACTGGACCCCGAGGAAGGCCAAAGTTTGAAGCAAATGTCTCCGGCGTCCATCTGATCAGCTGACCCCTAAAGACGCCATGGATAACGTCTCCGTTAGTATCACATTTCAGTATAAAATGCTAAAGTTGAGTATTCTAAAAGGAATAGGGAGTTATAGAAACAAATCTCTCAAGGGCAGTATGGCGTAGACCAGACATTACTGTCTCCGCCACCTGGTAGTTATCTTCATACTCGGAATATAGGCCTGGCTCACTGAGGATTTGGTTTCGACAAACAAAAACAGAGGATGCAGGATTCATCCTGTTTAGAAGAGGGAATGGTTTTCTTTCGAAACAGAGTAAAGAAAACAAAGAAGAAGCGCCAAAAGTGTGTAGCGAATGAACTTCCAAGGCGTACTATTTATAATCCCTTCAAATTAGATGGGATGTATGCTCAAGCTAACTTATCATATCTATTGGAAGTCGATGAGTCACGCAGGAGTAATCGAAATACAGAACCTAGCGGTATCACTCATCCTGAATCATCTCATACAGAAAACCCAGAAAATCTACTCCAACCTCCCACCTTCATTTTTCCGCCCCCTACAGATTCACCGTTGCATGTTCGACATGCACCGAACTTCACCAGAATTATGAAAAAGGAAGACATTGATGAGTCAGTTCTTACAGCAGATTGGTGGTTTTGGCTCGGAAAAAGGAGTTATCCAGCCATACGACAGAGCAGAGGCGTTTGGCACAAATCATGAAAGATACAATCCTCTATATGCCTCTCGCTGTCAAACACATTCCACTGTGGATTTTGGATCTGCTCAATTCAGAATTACTGGTAAAATACCTTTCTGTGGAGCCTGACCGATTTCACCCACACATGGTTTCAGAATTTTACGCTAGGGCAATTATGAATGATGATCAAAAGTCATTCAAGACTTGCGTATATGGAAAATTTGTAGAAGTAAGTGCTGATTTACTTTCGAGGATGTTTTGGGCTTCGGAACTATGGGGCAAAGATCTCTAAATACAAGGTCAATGATCTTGTTGAGATGGAGAAACGCGAGAATCTTTGGAAGAAGCTAGGGGAGCTAAAAGACAAGAAAGGACAGGTGATTACCTTTAAAGTTACTACTCCGATTACTACTCTGCCTGATGAGTACAAGCTCCTTGCGGAGATCTTGATCAAGATGCTCCAATGTGACGCCGGTTCCTACTCAGAACTCTCTGCCAAGAAGTATGCCGTTATGATGGCATTGACTGACAATATTAAGGGAAATTGGGCAGAATTTTTCTTTAAGCGATGGGAGGAACATGCTCGGAAGAATGACCATATGGCAGTAGATGGAACGTTCTCCTTGAACGTGAATTTTGGGTTAAAGATCTGCAAGTATTTGGAAATGCTGTTCACCAATACAGGAGTGGATCGAGGTGTAAGTCTGCTTCCTACAGACTACATCCCAACAACGAGGAAAGAGCCCAAACCTGCCAATACTAGGAATCCTAAAAAATTGACAGGGAAATCTAATGTGGACAAGAACAGACCCACATCCCCTGAAGAGCCAGATGCAGCCACTATGGTAGTTTAAATTCTACAGCCGGCCATTCCAATGTCTGCTGAAGAGATTGCTCTACTTCAGACAAATGCTGAGACAGAACACTACTTCAAGAATCTTGAAGAGATTGAGAAATTGGGCAACTTATCAGCAGATCAGATCAATGAGATCATGACTGCGAAGGAAGCCGAACATCCTCCACTTGTTCTTGGGGCTATGGCTGTGGCCATTCCAACGAAGAAGAGATCGAACATCACCTCTCCTGCCCAGAAAGCAAAGAAGAAAACCAGAAGAAGGCTGATTCTAGTCTTAGAGCAGGAAGAACTAGAAAAAGCAGCAACAGAGAAGAAGGCTACTGAAGCCAATCCAGATCACATCCCTTTGTCATCTAGATGCCCGGAAGAGCGGATTAAGGGAGTGAGAGAAACAAAGAGAAAACGAGACGCTCAAAGAAGAGATCTTGAGAAGAAGCAATATCAGAAGTTTATTGCTGAGATGACGTTCGAAGGAAGAGACAAAGAATTTGAACGGATCAAGAAAGCTGCTGAAGAACACAAAGCTCAGCAGAAAGCAACTCAACTTCTACAAGAGGCATTTATGGAAGAAAAGGCCGCCAAGAAAGGGAAAAGCATCAAAGACGGAAGGATTACTGTTTCAATTCCCTCCGTTGACAAAGAAGGAGCAATCATTGCTGAGCAAGATGCAATGACAGACAAAGAGCTTGTTGAAGCAATTCAATCCGGCAGATTTGATAGGGTGGAATCAATTGTGGATTTGGAGGACAGTTCCGATGAAGAACATCTCATCCAAGAGTCATTCAGACGAATTCCAGTGAATCCGGACGAAGGTCCTTCTGGAGTCGAAAGAGAATCCGAAGCCAAGGGAGAAGATGGTGCTGAAGATGAATCTGCTGAGCAGATTGGACACACGGAGGAGCACTCTTTTGCTGAGCACTCATTTGCTGAGGAAGAAGTCCGCTCTCCGCAGATCGCTATTGAGGAATCATCTGCTAGGGATGGGGACACAAATCCTGCTAAAGGTCTTCAAGCAGAAGTTCCTTCTGATACTAGCATAGGTATCCATGAGACTTTCTCTGGAACCGATTCTGATGGAGAATACACAGACGTTTATGATGCAAGTTCTCTAAGAAAGATCTCCACAGAATGCGGGGATCGACTTCGATTATCCTTCATGAAAAGTCAGGTAAACTCTGAGTTTGAATTGCTTGGACAGAATATTGAAAAATTCGTGACTTTGATGATTGAGGAGGATGTCAAAGAAATCTTTGCTGGAGTATTGGAGGAAGATACTTCTGATGGAAAGATCTTGGGATGCGAGTTCAGACGATGGAGGAAGTATGATTACATCTCTCGAGAACTTTGCATGGAGGAAAGAGAGATAATGATGGCGTGGAAAGGTTTGAATTTTTGGAAGCGTGAGGAGATATGGGCAAACGACTGGATGGACCAATCTCCCTGTTCTAAACAATATAGTGATAAGGCTGTTATCGCCAGGATCCAGGCCATTAAAGCTCATCGGCTGACATCTTCTTCACATTCTCTGCCCAAGTCTACATTTGCTCCGGATGGACTGTCTGACACGCACATTCAATTATCCAAGCGTCAGGCACGAGCAGTAGCTGAATACAAGAAATGCCAAGCTGAACTTGTGAAGTTCAAAGAGTCAATGTTACAAGCTCGGCTAGTTGCGCTTCGTGAAGCAGAGGAGCAAAATGCTCGAAGGCTTGAAGTTGTTGCATACCGAAACAAAGAAGCAGATTTGCAGGATTATATGTTAGCACACTCTCTAGCAGAAGCTCGGAAGCTCGAGGAAGCTGCAATTGCTGCAGCTGAAGCAGAGTATTTGAAAGGCATCGAGGAGGCGGTATATCTGCTAGCCACTACCACGCAATGTACTACTACTAACACAGGGACCACAGAAGAAGTCATGGAAGAAATCTCCACTTCCACTGCTAGGAGTCAAGCTATCATCGTGCCTACCACTTCATCTTTCCTTGCCACTCCGGTCAGCTCTCTCCAATTTCCAACTTATCTGAACTCTGTAGTTCAAATGGCAATTCAAAGTGCCGTATCCACCATATCTGAGAGAATGGTGATAGAAGCCACAGACATATGTAGGGAGATTGCGGTAGTCAAGACGAATGTCGATACCGTAACAGCCAGGGTGAATTCAGTCGAGTCCGATGTTTCTTCTGTTAAGGCTTCTGTGCAGGAAGTCAAGGCAGACGTAGCAGAGCATAAGCAGCAGGTAGAACATACAGTTACATCCTTTTCCTCCAAATTCTTGGATGCAATCAAAGAGGGGGAAGCAAGGAGGATTGCTGAGGCTGCTGAGAGGAAGAAAGCAAAAGAAGCTAGAGCTGCTGCCAAAGAAGAGAAGAAGAAAGCTCTTGAGGAGCTAAAGCAGAAGGAAACCGAGCTGAAAATCAAGATGCTCGAAGAGGAGAATGAGCGGATTGCTAAGGATCTTGAGTTAGAAGCCGCTGAACGAGTTGCTACTAAGGAGTTCTTGGATTCGTTTGTGCAGATGGCATCAAGCAAATTCGATGAATTGGAGAAGCTAAAGAAACCTGCTTCAGACTCTTGACTACATCCTTACCTTGGTATATTTTTTTTTCTCGCTTGTCTCCATCTATCATTTTCATTGTACTTGTAATTGATATATCATATGAATGAAAATTGATCAGACCGAGACAACCTCTCATTGTCAATCTCTGATTTTCACTATGTGCCTTAGTTGAAATACACTATCTGTGTATTCAACGTATTTGAAAACAATTGGACTGAGATTGAAAAAGTAAATGTCTGCTAATTATTCTTGGGTGCTAGAATTTCTAGCATATTACCTTTGCAGCACTTACCTATGTGTTTAATCGTGAAATATTTCCCAGCACTTGTTGAGGGGGAATCTCATTTCTTGTTGCTTGAACTAAGGTGGATAAACTCTGTGTTAGATTGCTAGGATAGCATATCCTTTTGTAAACACAGACATTCTTCCTCTTAGCTTCAGCAAATGATAGTAAGCTTTGATCGCACCAAAAAGGGGGAAATTGTTGGGAAATTATTCCTAAAATCTCCATTAGGATTTGTTATGTAAAAAGGTGTTGTTGTATCAAACCTTAGCATTTGGTCGATCATTTGCTGAATTCTAGATAGTCTAGCATATCTTAAAAAGTCCTGTATGGGTCATAAATTGAGTTGTAATAGATTAGTCTGCTAGAAGATTTCCTAGAAGATATTGAAGGACGATGTTTGCTAGAAATCATATGCTAGCAGAATGCTAAGGCTTTAGAATTTGCTAACATTCAGCAAACCTTGAAAGATGCTAGCAGAACAGACGTCAAAGGATCGAGTGTCAGCGGAAGCGTTCAGTAGCCAAAGACACGATAGCAGATCGCTAAGGAACATTAGCAGAGCAAGAGTGTCAAAGGCTGAAGCCATACTGCCATTCTGACAAAAGTACACACAAAGGACGAGACTTTTCCGAAGTAGTTCGGAAAGTACTAATCAATGCCAAAAGCAACTGATCAAGTCAAATCACTCTCGAACAAAGGAGCCGTTGTGTCTAACGGATATGGAGATTCAAGATTTGAATCTCCATCTATAAAAGGCAGGTCCAAAAGTGAGAATCGACTACTACTACTACTATTACTGCTTCAATCACAACCGACATTCGCAAACATTCAAGTGTGAGATTCCTTTGACAAAGCGAACAAGCGAAAAGTAGTCAGTTGAGAGCTCGTGATAAAAGAAGTATTCAAAGCTCTCAACAACCAAGAAGTGTCTTTCATTGAATATCTGACACTTCTCTTTAAGAGATTCCTTAACTTCGGTTGAGAATCTTCAATCATTGGGATAACTTCCATCCTAGGAAGATCCAACAGTCATTCCTAAAAAGGATTGACTCCGACGGGCTTCTAGCCGCATTTCTGAACAATTTCGAGGGAAACTATAAAAACCTCACTGACAGCGAAGGACAAGTTACACGAAGGTTCCGCCCTTGACTTGGCCGTAGCTGTGTTCGAAAAAGTACGAATCATCGGAGGATAGCTTTGTTGTGGCCGGTCCAAAAGTTCGCCGCCTACTACAAGTGTTTGGTGATTCCTTGTACTTTCGTATACTTTTCTAGTGGAAATCTTAGCGTTTCGGCTAAGGAGTGGACGTAGATCTATTTAGATCGAACCACTATAAAATACTGTGTTCATCTACTGTTTTATTATTAACTATTCAAAACTGATTTAAAACCTAGCAACAGAGTTGCTAGCGTATATCTGAAAAGAATCATATAACATATCTTGAGCTTAAATACTGCTTAAACAAAGATAAGTGTAAGTGATGTTTATTCATTCCGCTGCATTTCGTGTTTACACTTAAGCACGACGACTCTGATATTTGAGGACCAACAATGTGATTCCTATGCAGGCGAGTCATATACTTTTGGGGCGTCCGTGGCAATTTGATAGGCGTGTGAAGCATGATGGCTTCATGAACAAGTATGCCTTCGAGTACAAGCAGAAAATGATCTCACTTGTTCCTCTGACCCCTAAACAAGTCTATGAGGATCAAGTCCAGTTGCAGAAGGAGTCGGGTGATGAGATGCAACCACGAAGTAATAAGGAGAAAGGGGTGGTGCAACAATCCTTTCTAGCTAGGGTTGGGAATCTGAAGTGGGCAGTTCAGGAGGAGAAAGCAATGGTGTTGCTGATCTACTAGGAGAATATGATTTTAACTAACATTTCTGATTCTCTACCCCCTTCTATTTCCTCTCTTTTGCAGGATTTTGATGATGTTTTTCCAGATGATACCCCAGCCGGGCTGCCACCCATTCGTGGGATTGAGCATCAGATAGATTTCGTGCCTGGAGCTACCTTTCCAAATAGACCAGCTTACCGAACCAGCCCGGAGGAGACGAAGGAGCTGGAGAGGCAGATTGGAGAGTTGCTGGCCAAAGGGCACGTGAGGGAGAGTTTGAGTCCTTATGCAGTTCCAGTTTTGCTTGTGCCGAAGAAGGACTCGACTATGATGATGTGTTGCGACTGCCGAGCTATCAAAAATATTACGGTTAAGTATCGCCATCCTATCCCTCGTTTAGATGACATGTTAGATGAGTTGCATGGTGCTTGTGTGTTTTCTAAGATAGATCTGCGAAGTGGATATCATCAGATTAGGATTAAGGAGGGAGATGAGTGGAAAACTGCTTTTAAGACTAAGCTAGGGTTATATGAGTGGTTAGTCATGCCTTTCGGTTTAACTAATGCTCCTAGTACTTTTATGCGTCTTATGAACCATGTTTTGAGAGCTTTTATTGGCAGATTTGTAGTGGTTTATTTTGATGACATTCTGATTTATAGTAGAAGTTATGATGATCACTTTGAGCATTTGAAGGCTGTCTTGGATGTACTTCGCAGGGAGAGACTGTTTGCTAACATGAAGAAGTGCATCTTTTGCACAGATAAGTTGGTGTTTCTTGGCTTTGTTGTTAGTGTAGATAGAGTGCAGGTGGATGAAGAGAAGATTCGAGCTATCAAGGAGTGGCCGCAGCCTAAGAATGTTGGCGATGTTCGCAGTTTTCACGGACTTGCCAGCTTTTATAGGCATTTTGTACCCCATTTCAGCAGCATTGCAGCCCCATTAACTGAAGTGATTAAGAAGACTGTGGATTAGATGGGGAGAGGAGCAAGAGAAGGCTTTTGAGTTGATGAAGTACAAGTTGACACATGCCCCGGTATTATCTCTTCCTAATTTTTCTAAGACATTTGAGATTGAATGTGATGCTTCTGGTGTTGGTATTGGTGCAGTTTTGATGCAGGAGAAGAGGCCAGTGGCATACTTCAGCGAGAAGTTGAATGGAGCAACGTTGAACTGTCCTACTTACGATAAGGAACTGTACGCCTTGGTGAGAGCCTTAAAATCGTGGCAGCATTATTTACGGGCTAAGGAGTTCATCATTCACACCAATCATGAGTCGCTGAAGCATCTGAAGGGGCAACACAAACTGAACAAGAGGCATGCAAGATGGATGGAGTTTGTCGAGACCTTTCCCTACGTCATCAAGTACAAGCAAGGTCAGGAAAACGTGGTGGCTGATGCACTGTCTCGCAGGTATGCCTTAATCTATACTTTGGATGCTAAGTTGCTTGGGTTTGAATGCATTAAGAGTCTGTATGCATCTGATGAGGATTTTGGTGATATTTATGCTGCATGTGAGACATCTGCTAGTGGTGAGTATTTTAGGCATGATGGGTTTTTGTTTAGGAGAAATAAGTTGTGCATTCCTAGGTGTTCTCTATGAGAATTATTGTTGTTAGAGTCTCATGGAGGTGGTTTGATGGGTCATTTTGGTATTGCTAAGACTTTGGCTGTGTTGCATGAGCATTTCTTTTGGCCTCGCATGAAACGTGATGTTGAGAGGGTATGTGGTAGATGCATTACTTGTAAACAAGCTAAGTCTAGGTCTAGTTCCCATGGATTGTATACCCCTTTACCTATTCCTACTGCACCTTGGGTTGATATTTCTATGGATTTTGTGCTAGGTTTGCCACGTACTGCGCGTGGTAGTGATTTTATATTTGTTGTTGTTGATAGGTTTTCTAAGATGGCTCATTTTATTCCTTGTCATAAATCTGATGATGCATCAAATGTTGCTAATTTGTTCTTTAGGGAAGTTGTGAGATTGCATGGTATTCCTCAAACAATTGTTTCTTATAGAGATTCTAAGTTCTTGAGTTACTTCTGGAAGACTTTGTGGTGTAAGTTAGGCACTAAGTTGTTGTTTTCTACTACTTGTCATCCACAAACTGATGGTCAAACTGAAGTAGTTAATAGGACTTTGTCTGCCTTGTTGAGAGCTGTACTTAAGAAGAATATTAAGAATTGGGAAGAATGTTTGCCTCATGTTGAGTTTGCTTATAATCGTTCAGTTCATTCTGCTACTCAGTTATCTCCTTTTGAGATTGTGTATGGTTTTAATCCTTTGACTCCTTTGGATTTATCTCCTTTACCTGCACAAGAGTTTACTAACCTTGATGGGCAGAAACGAGTTAATTTTGTGAAGCAGATTCATGAGAAGGCTCGGCAGAACATTGAGCGCCGTACTGAGCAGTATGTCAAACAGGCGAATAAAGGGCGCAAGAAGATGTTGTTTGAGCCTGGAGATTGGGTTTGGCTGCATATGAGAAAGGAGAGGTTTCCTTTGCAGCAAAGATCGAAGTTGTTACCTCGTGGAGATGGTCCCTTCCAAGTGTTGGAGAAAGTGAATGACAATGCATACAAATTGGACTTACCAGGTGAGTATGATGTTAGTGCTACATTTAATGTTGCTGATTTAAGTCCTTTTGATGTAGGAGACAACTTGGATTTGAGGACAAATCCTCTTCAAGAGGAGGGGAATGATGGAGCCCAAGTAGCAGTTGTGAGATACGATCCAGTCTACATTCTGAGTGGGCCGATAACTAGAGCTCGAGCAAGGACTTTGAGGGCTGGATTGAGTTCGTTGGTTAAAGGCCTGTAGGCTGCAAATAATTCCAAGGATTCTATGTTGCTGGAAGAATTAAACGAAGGCCCAAAATTTATTAATTTAATTATGTGTAATGATTGGACTTAGTTTAATTTATTTAGTTATTTTGGGCCAACATGTTTAGGCCTTGTTTTAATTAAATTCCGAATTTATTCCTTTAATTTTTGAAATTTATTTCCTTATTAGTTTAGGGTTTGAGTTGCCTATATATAGGCCTTGCATGGAACAATTTTGATTCAGTTTTCAGTGTAATAAAATTTGTGAGGTTTTCTCCTTTATTTCTGAGAGCTCAAATTTTCGAAATTCCTATTCATCCATAGGGTTTTGATTTTGACTAATCAATTGGACAGTCATATCCATTGGTGGTGTCTTCACATATATCCTTCGTTGTTGGGTCAATCCGCTTCTTGGGTCGTAGGAGAATTATTCTGGACTACGGTACTTGAAGGTTTTCAAATCCAAAAGTGTTGGATCCTTCATCTTTAGTTTTCAGTTTGCTTCGGTGTCGTGTCTGAGTTCGCTCGTCCAAGTTCCTGGACTGCAATCTAAACCTTCCAGGCGAGGATCGTATCAGGTTGTGGGTTGTGTAAGTGGAAGAGAGATAAAATAATATTTTATTGTTAGGTTGGGTTATTTTAGGTTGTTAGTAGAGATAGTCTAAGATTATGTTTATCAGCAACCAACCCAACCACTCAACTATCCAACCTTTATTATATTTTATTAATTTCTTTCACTTCCACATCATCAATTATTACTTCAACCTAACACTCCATTTTTCTAAAGTTTATCCATGACCAGTCAACCACCCAATCACACAATATATATAATTCTTTTATTTAATTTTATTTTTAAAATAAAAACACACTTTGCAATCAAATTTAAAATTTATATAAATTATAAAGCGATTAGTAGAATAAATTTAGTACCCTATCTAATACATTTAACATAGGGTAGTAACCTTTCTAGAAATCTTGCCCATTTTTAATTATATAAATATAAAACTAAGTTTTTTTAGATACATAAATCTAATTACAAAACTCTATTCAAGTAATAAATTTATCCTATTTGAGTATATATATAAATATATATATATATATATATATATATTAATTTAAAAAGAAAAAATATATTCTCTATTTCTAAAGAATAAAATAATTATGAATTTCAATATATTTTTTATTTATTTTTATTTTATCGTATAATTGTTATATTTATACAAAATTATTAAACTTATAAGAAGTTGACAAATGTCATTAACTTATTAATTAATGAATAAGAAATTGAAAAAATTGAAGGTGAGACCCACAACCTTTTTGTGGTTGGAGTAAATTGGTCGACCTTTAATTTTGAAAAGAGAAATATTTTTTATTTTATAATTTAAAAATATTATTGATGTAACAATACAACATGTATTGTCATAGTTGTTATTTATGGTTTAAGGAGTTGTTAATTAGTGATGTCAACTCGAGCCTATTAATAGTACAATTGATGTGTCTGTCTATATATAATAAGCTTTCTACTTCTTGAAAAAGCTACATACGTGTCAACAAATGGTGGCCCCTATCTTTTGCTGATTAACTGGGAACATTCATAATGAGAAATTATGAATTCATTGAAATTTCTTGATAGTATTATAAATGAGAGGTTATAACTTTTAAGGACCATTAAAAGTAAAACAAATTTTTAGATATTCAATTTTCTTAAATAAAGCTAATAAAAATTCAATCAATTGTCTTTTAAAAGAAAACTCAAGCAAATTATTATGTATAGAATGGTTCACTTTATAATAAATGAAACAAATAGTTCAATTAATCGTCAACTAAAACAATGATGATTTTTCGCATTTGCCTTGGAGTTACTTTAATGTATAAATATTTTTTATTTTAATACCTTTGAATTGAAACGTATTAGGATAATATACATTCATTTCCATATATTGTTAGTCCCGAAATCAGAGAATGTAAATATGCAGCAGAAGTACTAAACTCTTGCACTTGGTTTTGAAAATAAACTTGACTCAGTTTACAATTTAATAAAACTCAGTTTAAGCTCAAAACTATTAAGTAGGTTTCAGGTTCAATACTTCGGAGAGTATAGAAGGTTTCAAAGTAAGTTTGAAAACTTCGAATGCTGAAACTTAAACAAAGCGATTAAATAAGATAGGATATTTATAGTGGTTTGGAATCAAAGTCTACGTCCACTCTTCCAAACTTAATCGGGAATCCACTAAGTTTCAGTGTACAAGCTTTCTCACGATCTATGGACAACCCGTTGAAAACCTCTGTCCTTCGGTCTGCTGTCATCACTCGCCTAGAAACTCCTTGTAAGCTGATCCTTCTTCAGGTTGAAGTGAGGACGCACCCCGCAGCCTTCTTCCTGGACAGTTGAATGTTTTCTCGTTCTTCCTAGAACTCAGTAGGTTGGCTAGGACCGTGATAATCAATATCCCAGAGTAGGATACCGACTGCCATGAATCTAACTTTGGAAAGTTATATTCACCAAGAAGGTAGCTTCAACTTAAAGCTTCAACCTCGTGCTTTTAAACAAATGCACAGAAGTATAACATGAGTTAGAAACTCAAGTCTCGTGTACTTTGAACACAAAAACATAGAGAGCTTTGCGTAGAAAGTTGAGAAGAGTGTCGACTTAGCTTTTCACATAATTTAGGTGTGTTCTTCGATCGATCTGTCCAGCTATTTATAGGCAGGTGTGGTCGACATTTTGAATTCTATCCATTAGGCACAATGAACCAGTCGTTAGAGACAAAGATTGGATTGTCCAATCACAACTATTCTTCCTACTCTGCTCTGCTCTGCCGTTTACTTTTGCTTTTGATAGTGTACTTTCTACCTGCTCTTGTCAGACTAAGTTTCAGTATGAGGAATCCAAGTTTGAGCTTCCTTGTACTGACTTTTGACTTCACTTTGAAATGACTCAAGTCTGACTTCGAACACTTGTGTTTCACGTGCTCTTGAATGCTGAAACTAAAAGCTAACTCCCCAAACTCAGTTTTAGTTTCCATCTTACTTCAGAAAACTTAGTTTTCACAAACTAAGTTTCAAGCATGAACACTTGTCCTCAAAACTTCAAGCTTCTTTGGTTCTTTTCTTCAAGCATGGGAACTTGGTTCTGGATATCTCGAACTCTATCTTCTTGAATAACATCATCAGAAACTCAGTTTCTGTTGGTCCGATCGGTCTTCAGCGTCTAAGATTCTAGTCTATTACAACATGATCAGTCCTATACAAGGATTACATTTAAGGACTCTAGAACTTAATGCTAAAGTAAGTTTTGACATATTAAAACATAAAATTAGGAGGTAAACTGAAACTCAGTTCCTAACAATTTCCCCCTTTTTGAAATTCTCAAAACTACTTACCTAAGTCAGAAAAGAAAAGAAAGCATGGTGAACTGAGTTTACATTGACACTACTCAGTACACGAGTCCTTATTCTGATCTACTCTATTTGATCTTCCCCCTAAATTGGAGAGATAATTCTCGATTAATCAACATAGAGCGAAAAAGTAAGTTTGCTGATCACACTCAAAAATGTGAGTTCAGCCAGGTTAACAAAACATAGAAGGAGGGAGAGAGAGAGAGAGACAATGAGTGATTGTCTTCAAGTCAGTTTCTGATATTTCATTAATGTGAAGAGAATTACAAGTACAATGAAAAATTAGAAACCGAACATAAAAACACTAAGTACAAAGAGACTCAGTATTACGAGGCTCAAGGAGGAGGTTGATCAAATGAAGAAGGTTTAGATCCAGAAAGTTTTTCAATAAGCTCAGGAATCATTTAGTACTGATCCTGGCTCCTCTTCTCTCCTTATCCTCTCCGCCTCCTCGGCTTCTCTTCTGTCTTCTCAGCTTCTTCTCTCGGTATCCTCTCCTCATTTTCTTTTTCTTCCTTAAGCTTTTCTTTTCTTTTATCCTCTCCTTTCTCCTCCAACAAGGGTAGAGACAATTGATTTTATAGAGGAGAGATATTCTGAAGTTTTAGTTTCCTTGCGATCTTTCTCATCTAATCAAGCTTTGATCTCCTCAAGCTGATTTTTAAAATAGGCTTGCATTTGAGTTAGCATGGCAGTAGGTGTAGGATCAGAAGTAGTCTGAATAGCAGAACCAGGCATCTCAGTTTCAATCACAGTAGGCGCAAAGGGCACCACTTTCAAAGGCCTGGTTCTCTCCTCCTCTGATTTCTCTCTCTCTCTCTCTATCTCTCTTATTCTTCTTCTTCTTCTTTCTTCCTTCTCAATTCAACATCTTGCTGCCTTTTCAACTTCTCGGCTTTGCGGGCCTCAAACAACCTCCTGATCTTCTTGGCCCGTATCAGATTAGCAGTTCTTGCAAGATTCAGGAGAAAGCAGAAAGTGTCAAATTATCTCAGCACTCCAAGCTTCTAGATTAAAGCTAAAGACTAAGAATCAAGCATTTTGGTATATTTGGAAGGAGAGGAAAAACCAAAGTTATCAGTCAAAGATGTATCAATAGTCAGAGACTTCGAGGATGTATTCCTCAAAATACTATCAGGACTGCCGTCAGATAGGCAGGTAGAGTTCACGATAGACTTGGAATCGGGAGCATCCCCGATTTTCAAGGCACCCTATCGCATGGCACCGTAGAGTTGCAAGAGTTGAAAGTACAACTACTAGAACTTTTGGACATGGGTTTTATCAGACCAAGCGTATCACCGTGAATTTCACATTAGTTACTGAAATCCCAAAAAGATGGAATACGACGATATGGATTATTGTAAATCGTTTAAATATAGGATGCTTACTTATTGCCGATTTGAACCACGTGTGGCTCGGATAAATTGGTACAACTATATGCAAGAGAGATAGTCCAGTTATGTGGAGTACCTATGACTATAATGTTTGATCAAGATCCCCACTTTACGACCAGATTTTGAATAAGATTACAACGAGAATTGGGAACCTGTTTGAACTGGCATTTCTCCCACGGATTGATGGTCAGTCTAAGACGACCATTCAAACCCCCAAATACATGTTATGGAAAGTTGTTTTGGATCGAGGAAGGAGCTGAGAGATAATTTTGCCATCGATTGAATTCACTTATAACAATAGTTATCATGCAAAAATTTACATGGCTCCATACGAAGCCTTGTATGGAAAGAAATGTCGATCACCCCTTTACTGCAATGAAGTGGGAGGAAAGAGAGAACTTGGGCACGATGCTATCGACGAGATGATTGAGGTCGTTCACCAGATACGAGAGAGAGATCAAGGAGGCCCAGAGCAAACATAAGTTTTGTACTAACACCAGTTGGATTGCAATTCAAGGTCGGAGATGGATAATTTCTAAAAGTCTCGCCTACGAGGAGAAACATTAGATTCAGAGACACGAGTAAGCTACGACCGCAATTCGTAAGACCCTGTTAGATTCTGGAAAGAATAGGCCTATTGGCTTATCATTTGGCTTTACCACCAAGTTTGAGAAATGTGCACAACATATTTCACGTGTCACAACTGAGTATGTACATGCATGATTCAAAGCACGTGATTTGACAAGAAGAAGCGACTAGAGTATTATAAGAAAAGACGAGGGATAAATACCCTGAATTGTTTAAAACACCTTAACAAATTTTGGGAAGAAATTTTTGTGAGGTGGGGTGAATGTAATATCCCGAGCTTAATTATAGCGAGATTATGCTTAATTAATTGTGCAAATAAAATTTAATTTAACAATTATAATTTTTATTGCATTTTGAGACAGAAATTTAAACCCAAGAGAACATGCAAGTTCATTTCTTGCATGTAATATACAGATGGGTTCGTTTTGAGAAAAAAAATAAGTGGCCATGCAGCCACATTTTACGTGAATTGTGTTGAGTGCAGCTAATTATTTTTCTAAGAGAAAATAATAGCTTTTAACTTCATATCTCGCGCCCAGAAGCTTTGATTGATTCGCCGAGCTAGGGTATACTAGAGAATGAAGTGACAAGCATTAGAAAATGATTGGAATGAAATTCCAAGACCCGTGGAATAAACGATGAATTTTGGAACTATTTTAAGTTCAGGGTCAAATTGTGACAGTTCCAATAATTATAAAATTTCACCAACGAGTTAGACTCGCTTGATTGAGGAATACCGTAGATTTTCATAATTAATTGTGAAAATGTTAATCCATTTAGGAACCATAATATTATTTAGTGATGTAAAAATGCACGCAAATTGAACCGAGGAAATACTGCGTGATAATTCTTCGTGGCAAAGAATTACCACGTCATTAAGATAACTTGGGCGACAAGAAATAGCATGGTCAACTAATGCATAGAGTGGGCGGCAAGTAATAAATATGGCAGTGGAAAATTTGTATAAATAGGGGAGGGAGAAATGATTTCTACGAACAGATTCTCACACCACCACTCCCGCCACCATCTTCTCGCCACCTTGCCTTCATGCCCTTTTTCCGACCAAACCAACACACCACTCACCGTGAAATTGATACCTAAGCGTAGCCCTTGCTATGAGATTTCCAACATGTACTCAAATGCCTAAATACGACGAGAAATGAAGAAGATATTTGCGTCTAAAGTTAGCCCATCGGTAAGTCGATAAATTATTAAGGCGACTTGAAACAATTATCAAACGACGATGAAATTGGATTTTTAGCATACATATGTTTTCCTTGTTTTGTAGGGAACATTTTGGTATGAAGAACCATCCCCCTTGACATCAAAATCCTCACCAACGCCACCTGCAAGCATTTTCCAGTGAGTAAATTTTCAGCTCATTTTTCCGGCAATGTACACGCTTTTTCCATCAGTCGAGCATGCAGTCGGAGTCGTGAGTTTATGAGGATCACATTGGGGTGTGGTTTGGGGGTCGGGATGGCTGTAATCGTCACCAGAAAGCTCGCACATCTCGCACAAACTGGCCATTGTGTTTTGTAGCAGACGATCGGTGTCGGTCGACACAAGCACGTCAATCGACATGGCCGCCGACGGTCGATGCCAGATGCCAGATGAAATTTTCTGTCTTCTCCATTTCCCGTGCATTTTCGATCTAATTCAAGTCATTTTTGATTCACGTGTTTATATGTTGAATATTCTGAGTCCCATGTATGATTATATGCGAAAAAGATATAAGTTTGGACGTCAAGTTTTGATTATTTAGAATTATGAATCGTTAATTGCATATTGAGTAATTTATTATATAAACGAGCTTTGTTTGAGTTATTTAGTTAACCATAGATTAGTTAATATGTATGATTGAGTTTGGTTAAATCCCATGCATGCCTCGAGGTACAAGGATGCATGTCAAATTGTTGGGTTTGTCAGTCAGCCATAGGACCTGAGTTCGTTTAATGTCAGTTGAAATGATGATTGGTTAACATTAGTTGATCCACCTAATTTTTATTACTATTGTTTGGAAGATTGAAGGGGATACGAGTTGATCAGATCAAAGCTTCTACATCTACGTGCTAAACATCTGTAAGATTTAAAGGTGGCGACTATTTTCTGTAAAAATAAAATGCCTTTTTGAGCTGTGAGCTCAGTTTTATAACAGCATGAAAATGTTTTGTTTTTAAATTGATTGTCTATGCCCAAATATTTTGTGTTGTCATATCAGTACCTCTGGTAAATCGTGGATTTCTAGAGAGATGTATTAAGTGAGAATCGAACCAGATATAAATGTTATGTGCTAATTGTCCTTAACTCCAGGGACATTAAGATCCATTATGTTTGCAAACGAATTATAAAAGGAAATGATAGGTCCCTCAGTAGGAGAGCTGATACCCAGGGTGTAATAAGGTGATAAATTGATCACTGTCTCATTGTTGTGTGATCTGAGACACTGTGCACAAATAGACGATAGTGGTTAGAGTGGTTTGTCCATTCCTAGCTGATTCATCGTGACTTTTAAGTGGGCCAATTTCCAGTCACACAACGGTAAATAGATATGAAACATGTTGAGTGAATCTGGGCACATTGATAAAATATTTTGGATAAACACGGTAAATATTTTCTTAAAACCCCGTGGATTATCTGTGTGTGACATAACTTTCATATTTACAAATTTATATTTTTGCACATTGTCTCCACAGGGTACGTAAGTACTCAGCCACTGGTATTATTTATAAAATGCACAGGTTTGCAGTGAGGATGGGAATGTGGAGGTGTGAAGATGAAATAGTTAATGAGAAAGTTGATCCTGAGATATGCATCTCCATATGCATATATCCGCTGCGTAAATCTCCGCTGCTTGAAACTCTGATCTTTATTCCTTCCCTATATTTTGTGATTTATTGAGAACCTGTTTTCTATATTGATTCTTTGTTGCACGGGAAGTTTGTTCCTCGTGACAACCTTCATTTTGGTGAATGAATGATGGGTTGTTTGGATGCAAATTGTGATTATTCTATCTCCTTTTATTATTATGAAAGTCTTCCGTTGTTTTAAGCATCCAACCCACCTATAACACACCCGAAGATTCGGTAGGGCCAGTAAGGGGCGTTACATACAACTTCTTGACATGCAATTTGATTTACTACTCACATATGCTAAAAGTTTATGCACTCAATCTCCCTCGTCGGCTTTTTAATGACTCCAATAAAATCCAGATATCACACTATGGTGATGACTCTTGTGCTCCATTAATATCAATTTTGATATTCACACAGTTCCTAAACATATTAGCTTTTATACAGTATTATTTGGTCACCAATAGTACATACTCATTTTTTTCCAGCATCATACTATTTTGTGTGTTAGTTCGAGTATTTAAGTCAAAATAACTTCACATTTGTGTTTCTCAGTACCAAGCCATGTTTCTCATTTGACTATTATAACAAAAATGTCATGTTTCAATTCTTATATTTTCGACTTAATTTGTTTTTACATTCGCTCCACTTTATTTTACATGAATGTCAATCTATTTCTTTGATGCACCTTACCCCTTTATTGGTTACACATTTTAAAAATAATATGTTAAATGATAAAACAAATATTCTCAAACTCAAACAAGTTCCAAACTTTTCAAATTTTAAATGCAATAAAAGAAACATATATATTCTTCTGTATAGTATATATTTCAATAATATTTTTAAACATGATTACTTTAATTTATTATTTTCAAGTCAGAGCAGAGACTAACAACCTAATTTAGAAATTAATAACAATACCTTTTGCACTTGTTTACCGAAAATAAAATGTCTTATGTTGTTTCAATACACTGATCACATATCAAACAAATTAGATTCACTTTACAACTTATTCGAAAAGATTTTCTTTAGTAAGTACTTGAGATCTTGCTCTCCAAACCTCTCTTTCTCTCCTTGAAATAATAGATTATTGAAGTGTGACGTGTTAACATTATTTATTGTTTTGTAATGTAATATTCTAATAGTTTTAAATTTTTATTTTATTTTACAATATAGTGTGACACACTTATATTTTTGCATCAGTAATCTCACATCCTAATATTTCACATTTTCTTAGCTATATTGTTACATCCTAATTTATTTTTCCATTTTTTGTGTCATTTTAGATTATAACTTGAGCTCTTAAAATAATCTATTATTTTGAGAATATTACATTTTTATAATTTTTTTTCTCATATTTCATTGTACTGTACAATTTTATATTTCTAACACATTTTTAATAATGCATTAAAATAATAATTTTGTATGTTTTGTTTTACCATATTTTTATATTTGATTTTAAAATACTCTAACATTACATATAAGAATATACAATAAAATAATATATGATTAATTGATAGATAAATTAATTAAGCAAAACAATTGTTTAGTTCATAAATCTTTATATAAATATTATGAACAATAGATTTGTATTATTTTAACATTATTTTTAGTGTGATTTTGAGCTTTATTTTATGAATAATATTCCCTAAAATAATGATCATAAAATCATATTTTTTGAATAAAAATATTAAAAATTTCTTAATAAAAAAATAATTATATATATATATATATATCATTCTAAAAGTTAGTTTGTGCTCAATAGGAATGAATCTACACCATTCATCTAAAAATATGAATGGTTGAGATTAAAATTTGTTTTCCAGATTTCATGCTTAATTATTTTATAAATCGTGCTTAATTGCATTAAGCATGATTTATAAAGCAATCAAGCACGAACGAAATTATGCTTAATTTTTCAATATTTGTTGCTTTAATCTCAACCATTGATATTATCAATCTAATGACTGAGATTCATTTTTATTTACTACAAATTTTAATTTTATCACTTGATCACAACTCTATATATATATATATAAGAAAATATAAAATAAAATAAAATATATAGTATATTGTTATTATTTTCATACACTAAAATATAATAATTTTGTTTGAATAAATATAATCAAGTTATTTTTGAAAATTATCACTTTATAATGAAGAACTCAATAGTTCAATTAATATATCATTATTGTAGCTACAATTTTATAATTATACCCTCCGATCTTTTATATATATATATATATAGGGGTGCACTATGGTGGAAACCACCTCTTAGATGTGAAATAAGACTT